>JAEIFU010001311.1:0-73462 GCA_018904235.1 Lordiphosa stackelbergi
AAGAATAACAAATATGAGGGTAATCAAAGAGAAAGTGTGTTTGGCAAATGGCACAGGTAATCAATATAGATAATTGACTAGAATAAAAGAGTTACATGCAATATCTCTTTGATTTACGGTTGTGGATAAGGCAATGTGAATAGGAGGTATTCTCTATTAACAGCGTGTAGTAAGAGAAAGTTTGCGTAGAAATATAAAGACAAAGCGCAATCGATTCAACTCGTCGTCCTAATCAAGAACTTAGATACCTTGAGGGGTCGAATTGAATATTTCTACTTATTTATCTTTATCTTTCATGAAAGAAATACATTGACAATTTATTTTTACTGTTTTAACTACCTTTATGATAACCGAACTAACAAGTTGTAGCTGGCAAGGTCATCTCATGTTTGCACACAACTTTACAAAGGCGGCTGGTCGTCCATACAGCTGATTCAAGAACCTCCCGGTTCTTTCTACAATAGCAAGTTAATAAAAAAGGAAGGCTAAGCCATCTCGTTAAGTTATACAGTAGCGGGGTCTACTTTTATGGGTAAAAAAAGTCAACAAGGCGTTTAGCAACAAGTAAGAGTGCTGCCTTCGAGTGCCCAAACTGCAAAATACCCTGTACCAGGTAATGTTTTTCCTATGGCTTTGATTTTCAAGTTAATATTGAGTTAACTACTTCGACTGAATATATTTTCGTGTGGCTTGACATGCGTCTCATCATTTCGAATTTACTGCTCTTGATAGGACTGCTTTCCGGTTCGATACCGGTTCGATTTTGGTCCTTTGATCCATCCAGTAAAATGTCCAAATCAATATTTCTAACCTACTGACCAGATTTCAAGTTCATCTCTTCTATGACTTCTGGAATATAGCTCTAAACCACTTTTTAACCGTTTTCAACCACTTTTCGAACCTGCTTACATACTTGAGATATAGCCTATGACTCTTTCCTAATTGGCTTAAACATAATGTTAAAACTTCGTAAAGATCGGTTCAGCGGCCTAGACTATAGGCTTCCACAACAACAATCATGCATTCACACATACTAACATACTCTTACTTTCATATTAACTGTACAAAAAAGCTTTAAATGATTTTTTATTCAGGTTTAAAGGTAAGGTCCCTCAGGCCCATTTTGTTTTTCTTAGGTGGGAACACCAAATAGTTCGCGCACAATCATTTGCAAAGTAGCCCTTGCCTATGTCTGTGCACCAATAATTTGAAGCAAATATTTGCCTAGTAGGAACAGTTGGGAACACCCTTGGACAATTTGGTTTGCGAGTTTGCTCAAGCAAGCAAATTGGAAGAGCAAGGATGGTAAATATAAAAAATATTTACAAGATCACAAAAAAAAAAATACTCAATTAAAAAACTATTTATTTTTAATTGCCTTAGCCCAACAGCTAATATCGTCTGTGCTTTCGGCTACAACTTCACAACAAATATTGTATTGCTGTTGTGATATCATCGGTACAAAAAAAAGCATCCCTAGTAGAGCTTTCCCAATAACATGAACATTTCAGTTGCGCATCTGGCGAAAACGTGCTAATCTAATGGTGTTTTCTATAACTCGTCGAGTTCTGGAAGGACGGCAATTAAATACTTAACTTAAGCCTACCTTTCAACTTAAAATGAATTTCTTTGGACGAATGGTTCAAGAAGTCTTTGGCTAAAAGCATCATCGACCGTCATCACGTATTGAACAGCAATCTCACGCTGTGGCAAGGATGCGTCTTCAGGAATGTTAAGGCAGTTAGAGACCAGGTCCCCATACAAGGCAGTTTGTCGGAAAACTCCTACATCAGAAATCCTCCCAGCGTCAACATACAAAGGTTTTGTATTTCGCATTTCTTATTAAGATCTCGCAATATATCAATTCACCAAATTTTTTTCCATTCTCTTTTATTTGAAGGAAATTTATAAAAAGCATTCAGGGTACTATATACCTTCAGGCGTCATTTTTTAAGGGTTTACACAAAATTAAATTACTCAAAAACTCTGTGATATTAATAGGTAATCGGTTAAATTAAATTTATAAATATTAGTCGTTGTTTTTGTTCTTGTGGTTGTTGGTGTATTCTGATTCAAAGTTAACCAAAAATTTAAACCATAGGCCCATGGTTGCAAAAATTTTTTAAGAACGGATTGTCTGAAAATGAAAAGTGGGATGGTGGGTATTAGGATAATTAAAAAAATCTGAAAATTGAACAGTTACTCTTTAAATTTTGAACCATTTTGAAAAAGTAATTCTGAATAATCGCATTTAAAGTTTCGACAACTGTTTTCGATGACATTAAAATTATTTTTGATAGATTTCAAACATTAATTTGTTATTTGGATGTTAGCTTTCACCGAAAAAAAGATGTCCAAAACGGTCAAATAGTTCTCAAGAAATTTAAGGCCAAAAGTGCATCAAGAAATGATAAAAAAATCTCCAAAAAAAATTTCAAAGTAAAATAAGTCGATATGACGTTCGTCGTAGAAACGACGAGACACAGACGGACGGAGGAGAGACGGACGGACAAAAGCTTTCGATCAGCTCGTCCAGCGTCAGAATATTTAATTTTTTACGTCCCGGATATCGAGATATCTCCGTTTTGTAGATTGCATACCTTCTAGAGATAAATTGTTAATACTACTTTTCGAAGAAAATGAGAAAAAAGAATTTTGAAAATGGTGAGACATTAGCCTTAAATTTTACTCATTTTGAAAAAAGTCCAGATAATCGCTTTTTAAAGGTTTTGCTTTTCATACGATTAAATTATTTTTAATTGAGAATTTCTATAAACTTGGTACCCCATTAATTTGCTGTATTTCTAGCATGTTACCATCTTTCACCAAAGAAAGATGATTAAAACGGTCAACTTGATCGGCCTAAGTTTAGAAATATGCCACATAAAAAACTCTATCTCTTACGATTCTTCTTTTTCTCTTAATTGGCGATTACAACCGTTCGACGTCTAAGTAAAAATAATGCTCTCCAGTCGCGTCGTGCTCCAATTTTTTTAGCTGGGACCAGTTTTGGTCCCACAAAGTTTTTGAGCACAAATGTCTCCCAGCACCGCCCCCATCACACCAAGCTTGGCAATGTCTGCCCGCACCTGGTCATCCCATCTTAGTCGAGGTCTCCCCTGCTTGCCTCTTCCTCCATAGTCAGCCGCCTTCGAATAATAAGCTTTCCTTACTGGAGCTTCTTCGTCCATCCTGGTGACATGTCCTAACCAGCGCAGCCGCTGTTGCTTTATGCGCTTGACCAGACAGGTGTCCCCCATAGAGCTCATACAGTTCGTCATTATTTCGAATGCGGAAATCATCGCCAACTTTTTAAAGGTCCATAAATCCTCCGAAGAATCTTTCGTTCAAACACGCCAATCGCCGCTTCATCCGCTGCTGTCATTGTCCATGCTTCTGCGCCGTATTGCAGGACTGGGATGATAAGCGACTTGTATAGGGCTAATTTTGTTCTTCGCTTGAGGTCTCTGCTCTTGAGCTCCCTACTTAGCCCGTAGTAGCATCGGTTTGCAAGAGTGATCCTTCGTCGGATTTCCAGACTGATGTTGTTGTCGCTGGTTATCGTCGTTCCGAGGTAAACAAAATCCTCTACAACTTTAAAGTTGTATTCTCCCATTGTAACAGATTGTCCAAGACGCAAGGACTTTTTGTCCGCGGATACAAGGTATTTCGTCTTGTCCTCATTTACCGCTAAACCCATCAGTTCTGACTGCCTCTCAATCTCTGAAAACGCCCTGCTTACCGCCCGTTCGTTTTTGCCGATGATGTCGATATCATCGGCATATGCGAGTAGCATTAGATCTTTATAAATAAAGGCGCCCGTTCTGTTGGCATGTGGGCACCGGCGCAGTATATATTCCATCAGTAGATTGAAGAAGTCACACGATAAGATATCGCCCTGCCTAAAACCTCTCTTGGTATCAATGGTTCGAAAAGGTTCTTTCCTATTTTGACGGAGCTTTGTGTTCTTCTCAACGTCATCATGCAAAGACAAACGTACTTTGCTGGTATACCAGGGGTAGACAAGGCTTCGAAAAACCTTGACCTTATCGGCGTGTCGAAGGCTGATTTATAATCAACAAAAAGATGGTGTGTGTTGATGCCTCTCTCGTAGGTCTTCTCCAGGATTTGTCGTAGTGTGAATATCTGGTCTGTGGTGGATTTACCAGGTCTAAAGCCACACTGATAAGGTCCAATCAGTGTGTTAATAAGCGGCTTAAGACGTTCACAAATAATGCGCGACAGAACCTTATATGCAATGGGAAGGAGACTGATCCCGCGGTAGTTGGCGCAAACTGCAGGGTCTCCTTTTTTTTAAAGATTGGGCATAGAACATTTAAATTCCAATCGTCGGGCATGCTTTCGTCAACCCATATACGGCAAAGAAGTTGGTGCATGCACCTTACCAATTCTTCCCCTCCAGCCTTGAACAATTCAGCGGGCAGCTCATCAGCGCCTGGTGATTTATTGTTCTTTAGCCTTTGTATGGCTAAGCAGACTTCCTGTTGGGTCGGCGGGTCTATCTCTATGTTGTCGATTGGTGGCATCGCTACTTCTCTAGAGGCGGCATCATGTTCGTCATCGCCTCCCAGTTGGTTGGAGAAGTAGCTTCTCAATTTGTTAAGCGCCACTTGCGGATCGGTGACCAGATTTCTATCGAGTGGTTTTTCATTTATCCGATTTTCTAAGTTGGACCTCTATGGGCGGGATAAGAATGTAAAATTGGCTATACAGCTCCTCCAAGGGGCCAAGCCAAGCAGCTTCTCACAATCTCTTGGCGTGTGTGCTTTAAATTTTTCGCACAAGAGAAAGGGACCTATAGTTTAACGACGAATCCGAACGGCAAAGTTTTGAGAATTTGCTTTTTCATGGCTAGATTACTTCACAGCTGGCGCCCATAGCTGGTGAAGGTGATCGTATGTGTAAAAGCTATTTTTCTAAAGAAAGAAAAAAGCTTTTATTATTAGATGTTCAGATTCGGGATCGAACCCACGACCTCCCGCCCAGCAGTCCAGCACACTAACCGCTGGGCCACAGACGGCCGGGGCGGGGTACTAACCGCTAATCCATTGGCTCCGGGAATGTGGTATAACAATTGTGGTGATTCCCTTCATCTTTGGTGAATTTTCCAAAATTTTAGCTTTCATCATTTTTTAACCAGCAGCAGATGCTGTAACTGTGTGTTGGTAGTGTAAATGTGCCCATAAAACACGAACTTGACGTGATCAAAAAAAACTGGGTATGAGGAGTGGTTATCTGATGCCTCTAGTTTCACAATTCATTGGTCCCGTTCCCAGGCTATTTTGAGTGACAGTGGTAATTAGGATAAGTGCGGAACTCATGTAGCCCATTCGTAGCCCAATGTATAAAATTTTTAATGTCATTCTCGCGAGGTTGTTTGATATTTAAGGCCCATACGGACATCCGAAGTACGTAATTTAGCTAACTTCCCACTATGTTTCGTCACCGTGGAACGTAAGAGCAGTGTTACCTGACTTTAAAAAAATTTACGCCAAAAATTTCAATATTTGGTATTTTTATTGTATTTTGGTGGTAGGTCTCACTGCTCGATCATCTGTATTTTGTTTTGATGTTAGTTGATTTTTTGGGAAGTTTGGCCACTTCTCGTCAAGCCTTGTTCACAATATTTAAGTCCGAATGATCGTGAAGATCACAAATGACATTCCGCTCTTTCACTGCCAAAATTAAAGACATCCCGTATTGAAAAATAATTCAAAACAATAATTATTCTTGTTTTTATTTTTTTTTTCAAATCACTTTAGCTAAATCACCAGTGGCGGTGCAGGTAGAGAGAAGACATGGGCCCAATGCTGCGTCTGCTGCTCAAAGCATAATAAGGCCCACAGCATACATAGTCTCCACAAATGTGCTGTTAGTGCAACATGTCTGTTAAGTGTAACATTCAATTTGCACCTCCGTACATGCAAAATAGTGGCGAAGTTGTAACTTCTGCTTCTTCCTCCCCTTAATTTTTGTATGAAACTTCTCGTTACTTCTGATGTCCGTATGGGGCTTTAGCAAATATGATGTTGGGGGAAATTGTGTGAATCTAGTACTGCCTGAATGTTATTATACATTTGCTTGACAATTAATGTAAGTTCTAAGTTAGATCACGGAGTCTTTTAAGATTTCCTATGCACATTTTGTGTATCAATCTAGTTGTCCTGTCATAAATTTTAATTAATTTTTTGGGATTAGCCGGCTGCAACTTGAAATGATGAAAATTACTCTTCAAAGGCCAATTTAGACGCTTTTGGGTTTGCTGAGGCTGCTCCCATGATTTTTGTAGGCTGTATTAATATGTATATTGTCGCATAGAACTCATAAATACAGATATTTTTGCTCGGTGTAACCTCTATAATTTTTTAAAAGCCAAAAATACTGCAAAATGGATTTTCCGCGATATCTTGAAAACAAGAGCTAATGAAGAAAAACTCAGACCAGTTTTGGAATCAGTGCATAAAACTGGATCAGAGTTTAGTACAAAGAAGGCTGGACCGCACAAAAGTGGAAATTTTGTTGGCCTGTGTTACATGTGTTACGTCTTTAACCTCAAAATATCCAGATCGGAATTTTGCAAAGCAGCGCTGGCACAGTCGATCACTTATTGCATGGTTCACAAAAACATCTCAAAAATGGACAAAGTACAGGAATGCAATAAAAAAATAAATCTTCCAATAGGTGTCTAATCATTGTAGGTAGTTGAAGAGTTCTCAAGCTGCAAAACAAATAATTTATATTACTTTGATCAAACCATCTAGATTTTACACAGATGTTTTAAATTTTACCTTATTGACATACCAACGATTAATTTCCTTCAGACCTCCAAACTGTAAGAACTCGTTTATGCTTTAGTGCCTCATTTTCAAAATATAATTTCTTTATTTTTACTCGAATTAAAATTAATTTCTAAGCTTACACAAATGATATTCAACTAAGCTGAACAAAAGTCCTTCACAATGAACTTTTAGCAAAATGATTTGAGTTTAGAAATTCCCAAATAACCCCAATATAATTATTTTAAAGTATCGGACGCATATTAATCGCTAACCTCAATTGAAGGGCGTTGACGAGCATTGACCAAGAACTAGGTAATGAACCCCCAAAATATACCACATGACTTTGGGACCAATGGCTTAAGGTTAATGACTGTGTTGATGTCCAAATTGTGGTGAACCCCTCGTAAAACGAAATGAAAACCAAACAAAAAAAATAAATAATTTCAATTGAAAACAAACCTTTCCATTATAATGGTGTGTCATGTAATTACCTCCCCCCAAAAATACTTTGTTTATACTAAACGCATGTAAATGGCCAAATGTTTACAAAATGTAAAAATTGCGTATACGCCGCTGGGGTCATGCACGAATGAGCAAAACCACGGCAGACAACGATTAAGCTCCATTAAAATAAATTCTATTTTTCCATATAAACCAGTTAGTTCTGCAACATTTTTATTCAGTAAACATTTGAGAACTAAACAATACGCATACCAAAAATAGAACTAAACAAAATGTCATCATCACAATGGACGAGTTATCTGTGTATTATCCTAGCTGCTACTCTGCTACAACTGACACAATCTCAATATTATGGATATCCCTATTATGGGGGAGTAGGTGCTGGGGCGGGGGCGGGAGCGATTGGTGGTCAAGGCTATGGGAATATGTATGGAAGTAGCATGTATGGATATCCTTCATATGGTTATGGATATGGCTGGCCCGGCTATGGCTATGGTGGATATCCCGGTTACGGCTACGGTGGATATCCCAGCTATGGTTGGGGTGGTTATCCCTATGGAGGCAATGGCATGAGTAAGTTTTATGCACTTTAAATAGACTCTACCGAATACTTTTCACATTCTACAAGTGTTTTGGACATGCTTTCTTTTATAGACACGGCCTATGCGAGCAGCAGTGGAGGATTTGCCAGCGCCAGTGCAGGCAGCGGAGGAGGCGGCTACTATGGTTAACAGCGGAAACTTGGTAGTGGAAAGAACTGTGTAAATACTTACCATATATAGTATTTAAGTATTGTTTTGTTTTAGTGTTGTAGCCTAAAGAAATAAATAGTATACTTAGAAAAAACGAGAGCGTAAGTCCCTGACCATAGATATGCCCGTTACTCACGGGAAGAAATGTTTAAAAGCCTTCCTGTGTTCCTGAGGGGAGAAAGCCGTAAAAAGTATGCAACATTTTAACTCGGCTATTTATTATTCGACCTTTATGAAAATTGGAGCGATTATAGATATTACGAGTATACACTAGTCGGCATAATTATTTTGACAAATTATTTTTATTTTAACGAACGATCAGCAGCTTTGGCCAATTTGCTTGGCATAATTATTGTGACAGGATTTCAAAATGGATTTATTCTCAGCATAGGACCTCAAACGCTAAAACAATAATTGGCTTTAGAAATTGCATATCTCTAATGGATTGTTTGTAATGTGGACATAAAAATGCAGAATATGGCTTAATTACCCATTTTCCAAGGACCCTATGTCCTAGAAACGGATTATTTTTAAAAAATTTATTTGTCAAGTTATATGTAGTACTTATTTAAATCTTATCTTATCTTAATTCATTTCATAAGATCGAAGTTCGTGATCAATCTGCAAGGTATGGCCGATTTGAATGTCAATTTTTTGTTGCTGCATGAATTACATTTACAGATAAAAATGAATAATATATCTTGACATTTACAAATTATTAAAAAATTATGAATTTTGAAATCTTGTCAAAATACTTATGCCAACATCCATTTGCACATTATGATTTCTTATGTTTTATTGAAAGCTTACTTTTATACCAGTATACGATATTAATTTCGAAATTTTAGGATATTTTGTTTAAAAGATATAATTGTTTATTTTGTCAAAATTATTATGCCGACTATTGTAAATGTAAGTTGAAAATTTAAGATCAATATCTTAAACATTTTTTTCAACATTTTTTTTTATTGTGGGGCGAGAGTGCGTACGGCGATTCGTAAGCGATTATCTAATAACTGGAAAACATTGTAAATTTTTTGGTTTTTTTTACATTTGGCAGTCAAACTATTTTCATACAGGTGTTTTTATATGGGTTAAACTGAAATCAAATCGAAAGCAAATAAAAAGCAAATCATTTTCAGGAATACCACAATTATTTATTTTATAAAATTCAATCATAGCTGTTAAATTGCGATTACGATTAGTAATCAATTACATTATTTTTTAAAAAGAATTGTAATGATTATATTATATAATCCTCTTGGTTACAAATATTTAGAAAGAAATAATCAAAAATAATCGGGATTATTGAGGATTACCCAAAAATAATCAAATATAATAAAAAAATAATTCGACTACTTTACAAGATTATTTTTGATTATTTAAAAAAAAGGCATAGCCAGATTTGTGGCCCTCGATGATTTCATATAGCACTTTTAGCTGCCTACTAAAACTTGTAGGTAATGGCGTAGAGGTTAAGGCCTATTACTGAAAGTCGGTGAGTCCTAGGTTCCACAGAAGAAATCATTTCCGACCCTATAAAGTATATACCCACCCAATAGTGAGCGCAACATACTGAATGTGTTCTGTAGGGCGCTCATTGCTGAGTTTGATGGGGAGTACATGTCATCTAATGCAGCGTTCCCCAAGCAAAGCGCGCGAAAAAGTGACTGTGTCTTTCTCTAACACACAATGAAGGTTGACTTCGGCAAGCATTCGGTAAGAATTGGCAAGTAAGTTCGTGTCCCTGGGGGAGAAAGTCGGTCAAGCCCGACTATAACATACTCTGTACCCGGTGTAGAAGTTGAATGCAGCGCTGCTGCTGTGCTCGTCTCTAATTTTCTTTGTCTCTCTCTCTTTCTCTGTCTCTCTTTGATGAATGCAATGCGGTATTGGTTGCGGGTGCGTGGGAGGGGGGCTTTTTTACACTTACACGCTAAGGGCACTCAAGATTGTTCGGATCTCATTGTGCTTTTCATAAAAAGATAGATATTAGGCCTAGGATATTATATAAATAGATTTTGTGCGGTAAACATTCATTGTATTCGTAATTGATTTGTATTTTAATTGACTCGGCTGTTGATGTTGATCAAAAATATATACTTTATAGGGGTGAAAATGATTCACTCTCCCTGTTATATACAAACTTAATATACTCTGTGTACCTTTGGCACAGAGTATAAAAAGGTTTCGGCCAATAAAAATGCATTGAGCGAAATCGAGATTCGTTTCGGTTTTGTTCCCTAGTTTGACATAAAAATCAAATTTTATGTTGAAGTTCACATGAATAGAAACACTTTTAAACTATTTTGAAGTTAGCCTTCAAAAGTTGTAATTTTTCTTATTTTTGACATTTGACGAAAAGAATTTACATATTTTTAGTACAAAACCTGCAAATTTAAAAAACTTAATTAAAAAAGGAACCCATAGATGACCGCCTTGGCTTTGTTGTATAATAATTCTTTGTAATTCTCTGCTCATCGATGACATTTTTTTCCAAAATTGTTGTATATTAAATATTTACTAATTTCTTGTTAGATGCTTCATTCTTAGTATAGTATTTTGCATATAAATATTTAACAAGAGGGGTTTTAAAAAGTGTGATATCCCCGGTGAGTTAGCTGTTGCGTTTTTTGAAGGCCATATAAACGAGGAATTTTTATCTCAAGTGACATTTTGTCTGCAACTTACCTGATTTTTTTCAAAAATTACATCGAAAAATGATTAATTTTTCTTGTTTCAAGTAACAATTCAATCACATTGGCGACGTGAGCAACGGCTGATGATATCTGAAGTTCTGGAGCCTGAAAAGTTCTCTTTGAGAGTTAAAAACATGCAAAGAGATCAGAAACTCCTTTTTTTTCAATTTTGATGATGCCTTGATGTCTCTATCATTCTTTAACTTTACTAATGCTCCAATAATGTAAAACAACAACTCAACTGTTCGCTTAGTGACGCAAGGTGAAGAGAAGATAGGAATCGATTAGAATGAATCTTCGCCGAAACTGTTGCCACGTATAGCATAGCGAGTAATCAAAATTAGTTCAAATATTTCACCGTATTTTCAACGATCGGTCGTAATATTTCAACCCATATTGAAACGTTCTTGTTTGTAGATATTTTTCACTGCTGATGCATTTTTGAAACAATCTAAAAAATTTGATGAAACTTACTATCATTATCCAGAGCGTTTTCTTCCATATTATGAATGCGATAACACCCGAAGAAGTGCAGCTTTTCGTAGTGGGTCCAGTTTGATGGCGCAACTCCGTTTGGACCCACTTTATTTTTTTCAATTCTTCAAAATGTAAAATTAAAAACTGAACATTTCGAAAGTATTCGTAGCCAAGCTAAATACTCTCTTGTACTTTTTGGTTAAGTTCTCAACCTTCGTACGAACATCCGACCACGCAATGTTTATCCCGAAGTCCTTCGTGGACTGGGCCATCTCCATGTAGACATGAGAGTTTTGAGGCTGATTCCGACATATTTTTCTTCTTCTTTTTTCTTGCCAATCATGTGAATTCCAATTATTTCTACTGTGTAGGAAACCAGCTCTTTGTGGTGTACAATGCATAAGTTGTTTACAGTTGCGAACTATAATTATGTCTAAACTTACTAATTAAAGGTCGCCAAATAAATTAAAAAAATTAATATGTAATAAGTGGCTTACATGGTTTCGGCAAGTCAACATCTTAAAATGTAATCACGCTTCATGTGTATCTACACCAAATAATCGCTCGACATTTGTATGAATCATAAAGTTTTGATCGTGTTAATTAGCAAGCTATCCACATTGAAAACATATCAACACGCAGGTCCATGTCATGTCATCATGCGTTTACTCTTAAAATTATTTAGATAAATAACGCATACATATTTAAAAACCCGTTGTGTATTAAGATAACAGAGCCTTTGCCGCTTAACAGCACATTTTCGATTTCGATAGCTCCGATGGCTAACAGCTTCACTAGTGATGTGAGTCGGCACTAAATATTAATTTTGTTAAAGGAAAATTACTTTATTTATAGATACTTCAACCTTAAATAATAGTGAAGTAATAATATTGGTGCAGATTTACATTGAAGCTTTTTCCCCATCACTAACTCGTTTTTTTTTCATCCACTTCCCCTGCATACGGTCATACTGAAGAAACGGCTAAATTTTGTTTGGTCCAGTGCAATTTGGGGCTTAAATAGTATCGAAAAAGCTAAACAAAAGCACAGACGGCCACCGACTCCGTTGTCGTCGCCAAAACAAATAAAAAATGTAAGCGTAAAATCAATGTTAGACTAGTCACAAAAAATCAATCGCATCAGTTTAATTAACAGCAGCCATTAGCACATAAACGTAAATAAAAAGAATGAAAAGAACAATGCCAAGAAATCCCAAACATTGCATAATTGGGGGAAGCAGCAACAACAACACTTGCAAGTGAATGTGAATGCATTCAAATGCGCCAAATGTCTGTGTGTGTATCCGCAGCTGAGTAACGTTTTTTGTTGTTATTTTTTGCGCATGTTTTACTTGGCCTTAAAAAAAAAGCTTGTGACTTGTTTTTGTACTTGTTTTTGTTGTTGTTTGATAAGTGCTTAGAATTTGCCGCCGCTTGCCTTTTTTATCGGGGGGTAAAAATCAATCAGCTGTAAGCTGCCTCATCCTCACCGCCCGCCAAAAGCCTTTAATTCTTTTGTACGTACATATGTAATTAAACACTTGACGTAACTAGCTACATCTGTATATATATTTGCATACTACAATACACTGACAGTTTCAAGTTAAGAATTTTTTTTGCTTGCTCCACATTTCCATATCCAAGCACACATTCTCATTCTCTTGCTCAGGCGCTGCGCCGTTCTCTTTCTCCTTCTCGCTCTCCACTATTTGCTAGTCTCAGCTGCTTTTGCTGGGGTGCTTTGCCTTCTCTTCCTCCCTTTGCCACCGGACTGCTTAAATTTATAAATCAAGGCGGCAGCAGTAGTAGAGGTTAACAAACATCAAGAACTACTTTTTTTGAGACTACCCCCCTGGGTACACCTCTTCACCACGCCATGTCTTCTGTTGTGTAGAATAGAAAATTTCCATTGCCACCGCACAGTGGTTCATATTTAATACGCAACTGTTGAATGTTGTCAAATAAACCGAACCAGTTTGAACCCGGAATTTCGACCTTTTCTTTCTTATTCACCCTTTTTTGTTAGGTTCAACAAAAACCAGAACTGCTGTTCAGGAACTTTCTTTTTATCTGTGAAAATAGTCTCAAAATTGCGGTAGAATGACACTCAGTCTCTGTATTTGAAATTCGTAATCGAATGCTAAATAAGACCATGGTATTATATGTTAACTTATGTTGAGGTTCCGAATTTCTATTTCAATATCACATTCAGATGTTTATACTCAGTACCAAAGGTACATAGAGTATGTCAAGTATGTGCAAAAGTATGTAACAGCGAGAAAGTATTGTCTCCGACTCTATGAAGTATATAGGTTCTTGATCAGCATCATCAGCCGGGTCGATGAAGCCATTTCATGTCTGTCTGCCTGTCCGTATGAACGAAGAGATGGTCAAGCTCACAGAGGCAAATAATTTGACAAATTATGATGAAATTTTAATAATAATTTTGATAAATTGGCCAAATGGTCGAACATCTTGGCCGAATTTGATCAAAATATTAGTGCATTTTGTTTTGCTCTCTATAAACTTACTTAATCATTCAACATCCACTTTTTGGCACGCTGACCCTCAAATGCACATTAATTTCTTCGTGCACATATTACAACATGAAATAAATTTCAACAAATAGATTTTAACAGACTTTTTCATAAGCAAAACCAATGTACCGTTACTATTAAGAAAGAAAACATGTATGCACAATAGGCATATGACTGAACTTTTAAACCCAATTTACAGGGTACCACGCGAATGGGGATACCAAAAGAATAATAAATATTCAAGTAATTTTCGCGATATAAATCAAGTCAAAGTCTGAGATGAAGAAAATTTTAATTTTTCCATCATATTTTGAATGAATGGTTTAACAAACATCAACAAATAATATTAGATAGTCACAGTCAAAAGCATTTTCCTACAGAAGCTGTACTCATAACAGAAAATAAACAATCATTCACTACGAATCGAGCTTTGGTCAAAAGTTGCATATGCAAAGTAAGTGGGGTTGCGTTAACATTTGAACCATTGATGAGTATTTTTCAATTTATTCCTTCCCTAGATTTCAGACTTTGAATTGATTTATGCGTAACGCCTATTCGCGTAAATGACCTAAGATATGCATATTTATAACTCTTTTGTCGTGTAGTACCATATAAATTTAATTCTAAAATTTATAGTACCCTTGTTCCACTGGCACATTCTCGACGTCATTCTCAAACAGTAAATTTTCCTTGTTCCACTGACGAATGCTGTTTACGGTCACACTAACGATCGTTCGTATCATATGGCAGCTATATGCAATATTGACAGAATTCTGTGTTAGCATATAATATTGATCAAGTTTGGAAGCGATAGCATTGAAAACAAAAAAATTTTTTATATAAAGACCTATCTTTTGTATGGCGCTATACTATATATTTGTCCGATTTTCATAAATCTTAGTGGAATTATGTAAAAGCATAGAAAATTTAAAAATACCAGGTTTGGAAACTTTTGCATGGAAAACAAAAAAGTTTTTCTCACTAAAACTACTTTTTCAACCGATCGTTCCTATGGCAGCTATATGCTATAGTCATCCGACCCGGCCGGTTCCGACAAATGTGCAGCATATTTGTACCAAAAGACTTCGTGCAAAGTTTGGTTGAGACAGCTTAAAAACTGACGGAAGAGATAGCATAGAAACAGACGGACCGACGGACATGGCTATATCAACTCAGCTCATCTTGCTGATCAAGAATATATATTCTTTATGTGGTCGGAGATTCTTCCTTCTGTGCGTTAGTAACATCCGGACAATTTAAATATACCCTCTCCAAGGGATGATCTACCGAATGCATATTTATCTCTTATGGGGTAATGCACAGAAAGAATTAGGTCATTTAGCTTATCCAGCGGATGACCTCTAGAATCGGTCAGTGGAACAATGGTATAATTTCCCTGATGTATAATCCATCGGTGCAGGCAAGGTAAACATTGTATTCTCGTTCTTAATAATTCATTCGGTATCTGGTACATATTTAATTTAGGTCCAGCTATTTAGGGGTAATCTAACATTAGCAATTGATCTAGCGGTCTTATTCGGATGTTTCCGATTTATCAGCAGCCTATATTTTTTATTTGTTCTTTCTATCACCCTAAACTCGAGCCGGTTTACCATCCATCTTTTATTTTAACACACAATATCACTTTATCAAAGTGAATCAATAAACCCAAAATCGGTCAATCGACTATAAACCAGCTTATACCTAACTTACTAATAACCTTTGCGAATTCTGTATACCCCACGTACAATTTATATTTCGGGAATAGCAAATAATACCAAACATTTTAAAATGAAAATTGCTTTATTTCTGTTCAAAATATCCTATATGAAAATGTATGCAATTCTGCAGTTGCTCGAACCAATATTCGAAGGACTTCTTCCACTATGATTGAGGCACCTCCAAAGCATGGATTTTAAACGCATCAACAGATTCGAACTTTGATTTTCAATTGCAGACATAGCAGTCCAATCAGCTGTTCTTCTTCTGTTTGAGCGTCTATGAAACAAGGAAAATTCACTTTTCGAGAATTACCTCAAGAATGCGCCACGGTCTTAATTTGTACATAAAATGCAGAGTTCCCCAACGATAGCCCCGGGGGCACGAACTTACTTGCCAATTCTTATCGAATGCTTGCCGACGTCAACCATCATTGTGTGTTAAAAAGAGACACAGTCACGTTTTCGTGCTCTCTGCTTGGGGAACCCTAATATAATGTTTGCTCACACTTTGTTGGGCCAGTGAACCACTGTGCCAGCCAATGACCAAACAGCTGATGCTTGTCAAAAAATTTTGCTTCTCTGTATGCGTAGTGTGTATGTTTGTGAATGTGTTTGACAGTGAACTTTGAAGCCGAATAGAAAAGAAACTTGCACAACACTTTTCAGTCGTCAAATTGGCACGCAACAGCGAATATTACATACAAATACAATTGCTTGCACATATCGAGAGTGCATAAATATAAACTTGGCCTAAGTAAATAAATAAAAACTTATTCACTCAAGTGTATTCTTATCTCTGTTGTGTTGATAACACTTGGGGCGGAGGAGGTGTGTCGTGTGTGCAAGCGTTCACGTTTGGCCGCTTATCAAAATCACGCGATGTTGCCGGGCACGCGGCGGCGCCGGCTCATCAGACCCCAAGGAGACCCCCCACAAATGAATTGTCAAGGTTGCTGCTGATAAATGAAAACTAATCAAATTGTCGCGTTATCTGTTTCAGACAACGAGAAATACTGTGCGGGAACAAGAATCGTTTCATAAAAGAAGGCCATTTAAAGCGAGAGCCCCCAGAATACCCAAAAACATTTGAAGAAGTCATCCAAGATGTTGCAATTGCTGCGTCGCTCCTCGCTGCCTCAGGGCGTGATCAATAAGTAAGTTTTTTAGATTATTAATTTTGTTTTGACGAAATTGTTAATTGGTACCAGCCAGCTGTTAATTTACAGTTGAGAGGGCAGTTCGATAAGTTTGTAAGAGTTTTTGGTGGATCCGAAAATCATAGAAAAGAACCGATTAAAATTCAGAACCAGAACCGGAACCGATATTTTCAATTTTTTATGAACTGGTATGCGAGTACCGATATTTTTGAAACCGAAAAGACCAAAAACAAGCTATACATTGTACCGGTTACCATTTTTCGGTTCTAAAGTGCAACAACTAGACTGCAAAGCTGGTTTTGTAATTTTATTAAAATGTTATTTAAGAAAAAGAGCTTTCGGATTTGATTAAAAAACGTACACAAATCTTTATTTGAGTCGATAGAACGATCTATATAATTTAATGTTCACAAAGCAATGCCCCACAAAACATAGTCTAAAGGCATTATAATATATCGCACGATCTAGGCTGCCAAGCGTGAAATGAACTGTTCACCGAACTTGCCTTTTAATTGGGCCATTGTTTTGCATGCTGTGTGGCATGTGGCACCGTCTTGTAGAAACCTCATGTCAGCCAAGGCCAGCTTTTCCATTTTGGGCATAAAAAATGTTGTAATCATCGCACGGTAGCGCTCTCCATTGACAGTAACTTTACTGCCTTCTTCATCATAAAAAAAAATACGGTCCAATGATGCCACCGGCCCACACCAAACAGTGCATTTTTCTGGATGCATTGGCAGTTCTTGAAATGCTTCTGGCTGTTCTTCACACCAAATACTGAAATTTTGTTTGTTCATGTATTAATTCAACCAGAAATGGGCTTCGTCGCTAAACGCAATTTTCCGATAAAAAAGTGGATCTTCATCCAAATTTGCCAGAGCTGATTCACCTAAAGTTAGCCGTTGTGGTAGGTCGTGTGGCTTTAGTTCTTGCAGTTTTTTAAAAGTTAGTGGAGCAACGAATCGATAATTCACGGTCATTAACAACACTGTCGAATACAGCTGGGATATTTTTCTCTGTCCGCACTCTACGTATGCATTTGGTGATTTAATGTCCAATAATAGAAATTTTGTGCGAAATTTAGTAGTCACATGATTCCGAATAGCCGCCTTATGAAGTGCAGGATGCACTTTCATAACCGAGCATGAATTTTTATAATAAGATTCAATAATCTGCAAGCGTTGTTCGTTTGTAAGTCGATTCATGGTTAAATTATAGAGCAAACTGAACATGTTTGACACGAAAACAGTTGAGCCGCCAAAAACAGTGTTGCCAAAAAGAAAGTAGCTAAAAAATCACCCTTTACATTCAAGAATTGTATCCACTTCTGTTCAATTGCAAATAAATGAAGAAAGCAGCTATAACCCAATTACTTTGAATGGCGGTTACAATTACACGGATAGGGCTCAGTTCTAGACAACGGCGGCCGCCCACTGCTCCAGCATAACCACCTATGCTACCAATACGATCAACACATCCTCACATTCAGTGAATGATCAGCGACAGCAACAGTTCGACGGGCGACCAATGCCTGGCCGAGCCCCCTCTACATGTTTTTGACGCTCTTCTCATCGAAATAAAACCACCAAAAAATAATAAACCAAGCAACGCGAGTTTCTTTGTGGTACAATACTTAGTACTACAGACTCAGCCATCAACAAAAACATCGATTTTAAAAGTGTCCTTGCGGAGTTTGTCTACGTCACCCGAACACCAACGAAACAGCACGAAAAGTACACACAACGTTTCTCACCATACCATACAGAGACTTGTCGGACTCCAGTAGCTGATCGTCCCCAACGACTTTCTGGGGTAAACCTCGCGAGGCGATACGTTCTTACGAACGACCTCTTAAGGTTAGATTCGCTCCCGACCTGGTCACTGGGGAGGGAGTATCTATGGCATCACCGATCAATCCTTTCAGGCGATAGCTGACGCCACTTATCGATATTAATGGCAATCTATCGATATAGGCGTATGCCATCGCTGACCGCCTTAAGCCCTTTCGCTGAATTGCGCCATCGCGGTTACGGTGCGGCGGGCCGCCTCGATTTAATCCTTTTTAATGTAATAGCGAGTAATATTTTAATTAAATAATGTTAGTTACTAAAGAAAACTTAACCATTTGGCTGACCAGTTTGTTAAATGGCAGCTGTACTATATATTCATCCGATTTGGATCAAACTCGAAACGAAATTGTGTTCAAACAGATCATATTCTTCAAAGTAGATTCTACCATTGAACTACTACTTTTTCTGGTCCAAAAACCGGTTTGAAATCGCAAAATTTTTGCGAAAGTGAAAACGGTAGCATAGCTCAATATTTAAACGAACAAATTCTTCTCTTTCCTTTAAGCTGCACTCGAAGTCTTGGCTCTGTGGTGCTGGATACCAACTTAAAAGATTTCTCCGTTGAAAATGAACCCGTTCTGGGCTATAGCAAGAATTCTCCGGAACGCAAGGCTTTGCTGCAGGCTCTAGAGAAAACCGCCTCAACATGCGAGGAAGTTCCCATTGTAATTGGCGGCAAAGAGTACAAGACCTCAACAGTGATGCACCAGGTGATGCCCCACAATCATGCGCACAAATTGGCCAAATTTTACTATGCCGATCAGAAGCTGGTCCAGCAGGCCATTAAAACTGCTGTCGAAACTCAACCCAAATGGGATCGCGTTCCTTTGGGCGAACGCTTAAAGATTTGGGAATGTGCTGCCGATTTGATGGCTAATAAATATCGTCAGGATTTAAATGCAGCCACCATGTTGGGACAGTCGAAGACAGTGATTCAGGCGGAAATTGATGCGGCTGCAGAATTGATTGACTTTATACGGTGAGTAAAACACAATTCAAATTGATCATCAATTTAATGTTACCCATTCTGCAGCTTGAATGCATATTTCCTTAAGGAGTGCGCCAAATATCAACCCATTAGTGAAAATATTAAGGTCACAAAGAACTCCCTGCGTTATCGTGGCATTGATGGTTTTATCGCTGCTGTCAGCCCTTTCAACTTTACGGCCATTGGCGGCAACTTGGCCTACACACCCGCTTTGATGGTAAAAAAAACACCATTGGAAACTTGACATAAAAATCTTAATCAATATTTCTTAACTCTTTATTTAGGGCAACGCTGTCTTGTGGAAACCTTCGGACACAGCTCTGTTGTCCAATTGGCGCATTTTCAACATAATGCGGGAGGCGGGAGTGCCGGATGGTGTCGTCAACTTTATACCAACCGATGGCCCAGTCTTTGGTGATACAATTACTGCCAGTCCACACCTGGCCGGTATTAATTTCACCGGCTCAGTGCCGTAAGTAATTGTTTCTTATTGATTTTTCCTGAAATGAAATATCCTCTTTTTTCAGGACATTCAATCGCCTGTGGAAGCAGGTGGGCAACAATATTGACAAATATGTCAACTTCCCACGTTTGATTGGTGAATGTGGTGGTAAAAATTTCCACTTTATACACAAATCGGCGGATGTGGAGTCGGTGGTGACTTCGACCATTCGGTCAGCCTTTGAGTATTGTGGACAGAAATGTTCCGCCTGTTCGCGTATGTATGTGCCCGAGTCCTTGTGGCCACAGGTGAGAAAACAAAGTTATTGATTTGGGGTCTGAAAGGTTAGCATAGATTAAAACTCATGTTATTATTTTGGAAGAAAAACCGGAGAAGAAAAGTGTCAAGGAAATTCTCTAGCTTCAAACCAAGCTCAATTTTCTACAATTTTTAGAAAAAAGTTTCGTTTTGGTAAAATAGTTTTGAGAATTTCTAACTAAATTTTCCTAAAAAATGTTTGTAAATTGACGTACAATGCTTAGTTACGAGTAAGCCCCAGGCAAACTAGCAGCACACCTCCCGCCGTACAACCTTCAAAGTTACGGGTCAATCTAGCATGAACATCGGAATTCATTTGGTCATTCAACTTATAAATATGAGGTCTAATCTAAATCTACCTTGTGATATTAAGATAATCAAGAATTTAGCTTTAACACCTTATTGCAGTACCTTAACTAATTGTGTTATTATAGTACGTTTTTGCCATTGTGTTTCCAATGACTCTGTTCGAATTCGAACTGTATGCTGAATTTTGTAGAATTTAATTTTGAACTGTTTTCAAATGAAATTAAATTGTGGTTGCTGTCAGTTGCTAGTACAAAAATGCCCTAAGAACGCGAACCAAGGTTTCATTTAAAAACAGAGAAAATATAATTTCCGAATCTTTCGATCGATATATTTTGAATCTATCACAATGACAGAAATTTAACATTATGATTGCACGTCAAATGAAGTTGTGCAAATGTAAGTATCCGGTAGAAGAATGCATTTCGAAACCCCATAAAATATAAATGTAAATTTTTAATCAGCATCAATATTCGAGTCGTTAGAGCTACCGCCACCAAATGTCATATACACGGAGTTGTCACGGAAATCTCTTCCAATCAACTTGCAACCCAGAATCAATTCTCGGTGCTCCAGAAATCTCTTTCGGTTGATTTCAAATCTCTCGTTTTTTGTTAGGAGATTTAGGAATAGTAAAAGTAATTTTGCCCAGAAGTTTGTAACGCATAGAAGGAATCATCTCCGACCACATAAAGTATATATAATCTTGATCAGCATGACGAGCTGAGTCGATTTAGCTTTGTCCGTCCGTCTGTCTTGACGAAATTTTGCACAGAGTCGTCTTTTGACTGCACGCAGCTAATATGTCGGAACCAACCAGATCAGATGACTACTTCTTGTAACAGCCATAGAAATGATCGGCCGGAAAAGGGGTTTTAGATGAAAAACTGTTTTGTTCTCAATATTAGCGATCTTAAACTCGGTAATGGTTAATATTATGTGATTTTAAGCTGATCTGCGAAGTTTGGTCGATATCGCTAGTCATCGAAGCAAGCTTTTTCAAGTATATTAAAACTTCGGCACAGACGAAGTTAGCTTTGCTTTATAATTATCAAACTAGCTGTACACCCGTTTTAAAAATCGAAAATAAAAGTTGTTTTTAAATATCTTTTGAACCAAGCAGTGCAATACAAAAGTACACATATGTATGTATATCCATGATCTATGCTTCAATTCCTTTATTTTGATAGCTCACATCTTTTCGGAGGATTAACATTAAGGTTACTACAATTTATTTTCGATTTAGTGCAAGTTTACATGTGACGTATCAATCGAAAGCTATTAAAACATAGATCATAAATATATGTCTTCTTTTGTAATGATAACTTGGAAAATAAACTGTTATGGTTTCAAACAGGGATCGTAACGGTTAAAATTTGTAAAATATAAATTAATACCGCTACTTGCTTTTTAAAACAAAAATTCATATTAAAAACTATTTTTCAATTTTTATTTAAGAAATTGAAAATAAGAATTATTTTTCAATATTTATTTAAAAAAATGGAAAACAAAAATTGATTTGAAATATCTTTTAAATCAAGCGGTCTTGGATACTTACATATATTTAAATCGAGACAAACATCAATATGTACAAAATATCCGACATTCCTAAAATGGACATTGTATCAATGTTTGTATTTGTATACCCTGTACCAATTATAAATGAGTAGAAGAGGATCATGATGTAACAGCTAAAGGATCACCATCGATTTAGCCATGTCCGTCCGTCTGTCCGTATGAACACGTCGATCTCAGAGACTATAAGAAAGGGGCACCAATTTTTGCAAGTATGTAGGCGTATGCCGTACCCAGATCAAGCTTGATGCAGATTTGGAAACATTGTCACAATGTATATATATCGATAAGACGAGCTGAGTGATATGCCATTCCCCGTCGTCTGTTTCTATGCTATCTCCTCCGTCAGTTTTAAAGCTATCTTAACCAAACTTAAGTTTTGGTACTACCTACTTTTCGGAACCGCATCGTATATAATAGCTCCATAAAAACGATCAGTTGAAAAACTAGTTTTAGTGAGAAAATTTTTTTTTTCAAGCACGCCCCAACCACGTATTATAGTTTCTACATGATTTCCAGAGTTTATCAAAATCGACACTAAATAGCCCATCAAATCAAAAAATTTTAGTGAGAAAAACTTTTTTTTTTTAATGCTATCGCTCCCACTTGACTAACTTATAGCACACAAATTGCAAGTTTGATCCAAATCGGAGACTATAGCATAGCGAAGGACGACGGTGTAATAGTTTTAGTGAGAAAAACTTTTTTTTTTATCATCTCCAAGGGTAATAAACTTCGGACAGCGAAGTTAGCTTCCTTCTATTTTTTTATTTAAAACTTCACGACTCAATATTAATTTAGGCCCAATATTTGTCCAGTAAAATAAAAAGTAGGAATATCCAAAACAGCATATTCAAAATTGTGGAATGAATGTCAAGCCGCACGAAAATATATTCAGTCAAAGGATTTAACTCTATATATTGTGGTAATCAAAGCCATAGGAACAACATTACTTGGTACAAGGTTTTTTGCAGTCTGGTCACTTGATTGCAGCACTCTTACTTGTTTCTTTTAAACCTGAAATTCAATCGGGCGTCGTTTAAAATAGACCCTAAAAATGTTATATTTATGTTTGTAATATACCCTGTTTATACACAAAATAAATATCATGATAAATTCCCTGCAAAGTATGCTTGAAATTAATATTGAAAATCGAGAAAACTTATATTTTATATTCTATTATTTTTGAATTCCTTTATCTGCTCTAACAATCTAAGTGAATGTACAGTTTGGAATATTGTTAATGTTGATAGCTGATAATCTATTATCCAGTTTAAATATATAAATGTTTAAGACATAAAGTACATTTAAGGGAATTTGTCATGATATTTTTGTTAACAATCAAAATGGACATCCACATCATCTTTATTTTTTTTTTCAACAGATCAAAGCAGGCCTTCAACGTGAGGCGGAAAAATTGAAAATAGGCGATGTTCAAGATTTCAGCAGTTTCACTTCAGCTGTTATTGATGATAAAGCATTTAAACGTATTACCGGCTATATAGATTATGCCAAAAAGTCATCGAATATAGAAATTATTGCTGGTGGTACCTATTCCGATAGCAAGGGTTACTTTATCAATCCAACCATAGTGCAAAGCAAAGACCCCAAGGATCGTTTAATGGTTGAAGAGATCTTTGGCCCTGTGTTGACTATTTATGTATACAAAGATGCGGACTTGTCGCAGACCATGAATCTGGTGCATACATCGACGAAGTTTGCTTTGACCGGAGCAGTATTTGGACAGGATGAGTAAGTGGAGAAGAGACATGCTGGGAGTACATTTAATTTATCTCTACTTTTACTAGGGACTTTATCAACTGTGCTTTTGAGGAGTTCAAAATGTCTGCTGGCAATTTCTATATCAATGACAAGTCAACTGGCTCTGTGGTGGGTCAACAACCATTCGGTGGCGGTCGCATGTCTGGCACAAATGACAAGGCCGGCGGACCACACTATATTCTACGCTGGACCTCACCGCAGTCCATCAAGGAGACATTTGTACCCTTGCGTGACGTTAACTATCCCTATATGAGCGAATAAGCTGGCTGGAGAGAGGGGAATTACAAACTGACAGGAATCTCATATAACACTAACTAACTATATATAAATATATATATAAATGTATATGTATTTTGTTGAACTATTTTTAAACCTACCCCACCCCCACGCCCCCCGCTCCTTAGTTCACCTAGTTAAATGTTGTACACAAATCTCGAATGAAAGAAATGCCACGAAAATGTTGTAAATTGATATGCTGATTACATTTACAAACCACCCAAATCAACTATGAATATATAAAACTCGATTACTATATAATATCTCCCTATATGTGTATTCTCTATGCGTACATACATAAAGTTTTAAACCGTATTGTGATTATATTTAATTATATGATTTATAATTATGTTGCCTGCTTTTTCATTTTGTGTTTCCTCTTTTTTTGCGTATATATGTAAAAGCAAAACACTTGACAATACATTTTCCATACTAAATGTGAAAGAAAACAAAATATGGTTACATTAAAAAAATTATTGAATTCAATCGAAATAAATTGAGTTTAATGAATGGCGAAAATAGGGAAAAATTAGATGTGTATTATTTTTTGTCTCATTGAGTCTTTTTAGGCCATTTTAAGCAGCAAGCTAGTCTAATAACGACTGCGAATAGCACAGTGGCGAATAGAGATATAGAGCTTCATAATGAATATACCACTATTGATCTTTTGGTGGACAGGGTGATTTAGAATTAAAGTTCAAAGTTCAAGTTCACATTTTGTTCTTGATAAATGCGATTGCTGTTGCGATTTTTTTAAATTTTTAATTTTTTTAATATTGTTTAGTATTCCCCATAAACAAAAAAGGGTTACCGTTCTGCAAATTTCTGTCTATATATTTTTAAGAAAGAATCCTCCAAAAATAGAAAAAAAATACCACCATTAGCCCTTTTTTAGTGAATCCCGTATATTTCGAGGAATTTCCTTTGTATAAAGTGTTTTATTAGTTTTGACTAAGGTTTTATTGCTTTTATCATAAAAGTTATAAATAATCATTACAATGGGACGTGGAAAGCTCTGCACTGCGGAGAAGCGCGATCTTATCAAAAAATTGATATTGGACGGAAAAACTTACAGAGAAGTTGGTCAATAAAATGATTCAAATCGCCTTAAATTAACCCTTTATGACCCCTCTTCATGTCAAAAGACTGATTCGTTAGAGCCTTCAAACCTGCTACCCAGCTTAAAAAGAAGCTTAACATAAATGCGACGTACCAAACAGTTCGCACATAAAGGTTCCACTTTTTCAAATTGGACATCCCAGCAATGGGGGAATATGTTTGACGGAAAGGATCTCGATCATACGTTAGACGTCCAAGGAACACATAATTCAACCCCCGGTACACTACAAAAGCGATTAAGCATGGAGGATGTAGTATAATGGTAGGGCCTGATTCTCCTACTATGGAGTAGGTCCAATACATTGCATTAAAACCATCATGAATCAGCACGTGAACGTGAATATCATGGAGACAGTAATGCTACCCTTTGCAGAATACGAAATGCCACTCGTATGGGTCTTCCAACAGGACAATTACCCCGAACACACCAGGAAGAAAGCAAAGGAATGGTTCAGGGCAAACTCTGTCCCGCTCAGTCGCCGAACCTGAATCCCATCGAAAAAATGTGGTCCGACGTCAAGAAGGCTGTTGCTGCTTTCAAGCCAACCACTATCGGATCACTTTGGGAAGAAATTACAGAGTCCTGGTCCAAAAATCCCCTAAAACGATGCCAGGACTTAGTAGATTCCATGCCAAAACGCTGCCCCGGTTTTTATTGCCAATAAAGGACACTTTACCTAATATTAAATGATAAATATAGATTTAGTATTAATAGTAATAAGTTCGCCAAGCTAACTTCGTCTGTGCCGAAGTTTTACCTCACTCCGGGGTTAAAACCCACGAATCTGTTTGGGTTCGGTCGCTAAACCTTGGTTTGGGTTCGAACCAAGGTTCACGAACAATTTTTTTCTTCGCTTATTGAGAAAACATGTACGTAAATTGAAACAAACACTGCCAATTTCTCTTCTTCCAGATAGCAGCTATGTGTCAGATAAGCTCACAATTTACTCTGCTCTCTATATATAGAAAATGAGAAATCGGCCCTTAAACGTTTTATTCATATATGGAAGTTAAGAGCCTTGATAATATCATATTCGAGCTTGGAGCGTCATGAAGCAATGTGTATTCGAAATAAAATGTACACTGCCTCTCAATTGTGAGTGGTGATAAGCGATGGTTCGCATTGAGATTGTTATTGTCCGTAAAGGAAATCCCAGCTGACTAATTTCTAACAAAAGCGATGTATACTTTTAATTTTTTAGCTATTTATTGTCTCGAAAAAACTTATAGGTAACACATGTTAATTATACCTAAAATTCTGGATTAGCCTAAGGAGTAGTCCTCCAAGACTAGCTAAAATACTGAAAGGTAATGTTGTCCAGGGCACTAAGTGCTTAATGAGAACGAAGGCAATAGGGTTGAACTATTAAGAATATATCTGGAAATAAAAGAGTATTAGCTTATGTTTCTAAAAGAAAAAAAAATTTACATTTTAAATGTAAGCTTATATTACAGGAAAACCCGGGTAAAAACCTGCATTACAATAAAGATTTTTTGGTTTTTTACTAAAATTAAGAAACAAAATACGAAAACTAATAACTGAAAAGAGAAAGAGGGAAAAAAGCTGAAAATAGAAAGAGAAAGCTGATAAGAGGAAAATAGAAAATATGGGAGGTATTTACAGGGGACGGAAGAGACGGGAATGATGAGCCAATCTATGGGGTCAAAAGTTTACTGATTTATATAAATCTAGGGATTTATCTAGGATCTAGGACAATCGTTTTCTATGGTAGAAAATGAGATTGCCCTCCGAATTGTGAATAATTCCTAATTCTTTCAGATGTTCTATATGGTTTATCGTCAGATGGTGGACAGAGTAGTTGGCTGGCAGCCTTCTCTCAGCCATCTGCGATCAATGGATTTGGGCTATTGCTGTTGCTATCTAAGAACTTTTCTAGTATTTGGTATATAAGTGTATCTACACTTATACAGGCCTTTATTTGGTATATAATGGAGCATGAGAGGGTCTCTAGCTCCCCTGCCTAGGGGTCGACGGATGACCCGCCTCTCAAAGAGACGTAGTTCTTCCGTCTGCCTGGATTATATATTGAACCATGCTATGTGTCCATGAACTAGTATTGGCTTTACTAGTTACCGTTCAGTCTATATATTTATGTTTATTCATATCTCTTAAGACTAGGCACACACACACATACCACAAAGTAAGATGGTCGACTGTACAGCTGTTTTAAGAACCTTCCGGTTCTATCATAAGTTGGCTTTGCCTATCTACTGCAAGTCGGCAGAGGCCATTGCTATGACTGTTTGGGAATTCCAAAGGTAGCACAAGTGCAAAAACTGACAATAACAACAGACAACGCCAAATTGACGGAATGCTTTGTGTATGTAGGTGCACCCATTTCGGCCCGTCTGTATTAGTGGGGGAAATTTTATCCCCTCAGTTAGCCCAATTGGTATAAGTTAATCATTAGTGTGTCTTGCGACATTGTTAAGTTCTTTACAATGATAGTTTTTTTTTTAACTTTAAAGCATAAAGATTTTAACAAAATATTAATTGTTTTATTTATTATTCTTAAAGCTTTTATTTATTAGCTCCTTTTGAATATACGATGAAGCACAATGTTTCTCTTTGTAAGCTGTTTTTTGTAAGCTCTTTTTTAAGGCTTAAAAATATTGCGAAATGGCAAACTTATTGCATTTAGAAAAAAATGTAATAGAACATGTTTTTGAACCGAACACTTTTCTACTTTTTTTTTGCTCCGGTTCAGGTTCGAGAAGAAATAATTATCCGAAGCAGCCCTGGCTTTTATACCTACACATACATTAAAATGAATATCACTTTTAAATTAAACCTAGATTTCGACCACGGTTTCTATGGCAGCTATAAGATATAGCTATACGACTTTGACAAAAATTTCCAAATCTGTGTGAAACCATATAATATTAATAATAGTTGAGTTTGGAGACGAAACAAGTGAAAATCGGATGTTTATATCTTATAGCTGCCACAGAAACCATCGGTCGGCAAATCGGCTCACTCAAAACTAACGAATCATTTTTTCTGGATTAAATCCATTGAGAACTTTAAGCGCATTTTTCTCAAAATGTATTATTTTGAGTTATGCCAGTCTTGAAGTAAGTGAGCGATATGTATTTTGACTTTGGTACAATTATAATTTAAACAATTAAGAAAGTCGGTCAAGCTTAACTATATCATACTCTGTACCCCCCAATGCTTATATATATATCTGATCAATTTAAGTAAGAAGCCACACGTGTCAAACCTCTATCTCTTAAAATCTCTGAGATCAGTGCGTATCATATCTGGCTATATCGACTCGGCTGTTGATGCGGAAATGATTCCTTCTCCCAGAGTACACACATTTGCACAAATTAAATATAACTGTGTACCTTTGGTACAAAGTTAAAAAAGTCTAAAACTTGCTTCTTCATGGCGGATACTTATTGATCAACTCTCGTAAAAGCGAAACGTGTAGTCAAAAGCTTGCAAAGCTTTCAGAGATAAATGTTCGCCACCAGAGCAGTGTCATCATGACTATCATTTGTATACACTTGCAAAGAGTATATTTATTTTGTCCAGAAGTTTGCGTAGCATTCATTTGTTAAATTCCGACCCCAAGAAGTTTAAATGTTATTGATCAGAGCGCCGAAATAAATCGATTGATTTGACTATCCGTTCATTTTTCTGTTTCTACGAAAAATAGTTTCTCAATTTCAGCTACCAAACTTAAACTTTACAGTAATTAATTTTTGGTGGGTGCAGAATTCTTATGGTTTTAGCTTTTCGGTAAGAGCTATCTAAATATCTATATTGTAGTTGAATTAAAATTATAATTTTCTGAAATGCAAACCTGCAGCCATTTTATTTTTATTTAATTTTGCACACCCTAAGAAAAGCCCAAACGATAAAAAAAAGCGTAATTTAAAGTAGTCCCCTGCCCGAAATTGAAATAACCGTTTCTCGGAGGAAGAAATGTTAAATAGAAATTTTGTATGCTAATTAACAGAGCATTAACATTAATGTTAACATACCAACATTATTTTAGCCGACATCGCATGCTGACCCCGAACATTTGACAAATGTTGTGTTCATTATTCGGCAAAATATGCAAGTGGTTAAAGTGTGAAAAGCAACAAAGTCTTCTGCTGATGAGCGATTTGGGGACAATTCCGAAACAGCCTGTCCAGACATACCGTTGCTATTTCAATAAATGTTGTAAGCTATCTCTGTTGAATTGTGTTGACAACAGAGGTCCGGAATATCTCACTCAAAATAAAAGTGTTGTAAAATAACCCTGTTATTTTAAGACACTTTGAAATATCTCTCAAACAGATACAGTGATTTATTTCTTGAGTATAAGTGTTACGCTCAGTGAAAGTGTTTTATTTTTCGAGTGTAAGTGCTTATCTCAGTGAGAAACACATATTTTCATTTTTTTCTGTTATGTGTTTTTCAATAACACTTATTATTGTGGGAAAAATATAAATGTCTTTTTAGTCAAAGTCATTAAATTTCATTTACAGCGATAAGGGCATAAAATTAAACACCGAAAACTTTAATTCTGAAAAGTAGTTTCTATCCGCGGTTATAGCTCAGTGCTCGCCAGAGGTCGTTACAAGAAATTTGTAAAGTAAGTTTGACCTTGTGGGTGGAAATGGCTGGAAAATCATATAAGGATCATTGCCTAGCCGCAGTTCACAGCTACAGTGACAATACAATACAATGACATATATACAATACAAAACAATACAATAAGAGACCTCCATGGACCATGGGAATAAAACCACAAAACACTTAAAAAATGCTTTTCAAGACCACAAATAACATCACATAACTACAAAATTATGATTACGACAATACTAATCCGGGATATATACCATGGATGACCATGCTTCCACTGATCTAAGAGCTATTTTTTTGGCAACAGGCGTCATTCTGAAGCTTAAGAAAATTGTCTCGATTTGAGGCGCCGACATTCGTCGCAACAAGTGTAGCTGCCTTAAATAATAGTAAGCTGACCGAACAAAATTCATGCTGATTGACGCACGATGGCAGCTGGGCGCAGCAGGTACAGTGTGCGCGATCGAGACGCGCTTGGCACTGAAGCAGATGTTTGCAAATTAAAACATATGCAGTGTGTGTCTCGTTTGCCATCTCGATTTTCATCTGATAAGGTTGGTTTTTTACTGTTTTTGAGAAATTCCACTTATCTTTATTTACTTTCGTTTTTCTGTTATACTATAACTGTTATCAAAAAACTCTTTGAACATATATTATAATATAAAATAATTATTTTCAAAGTGTTATTGAAAAACAGTTAAATTTTTCAAATAACACAAAAATAAAAATTAAACTCAGTGAGAAACCGAAATTGCTTATGATTTTTGTGTTTCTCTCAGTGAGAAACACTTTGAAAATATGTGTTGAGAGTTATTCCGGATCTCTGGTTGACAGTATTGAATTATAATTAACCACTACAGATCATGAGCCAGCGCTGTAAGAAGCAAAAAACTTTGACTAAGATTAATTATAAAGATATGCGAATAGAAAAGAAAATTTAATATTTCAGATCGATATTTTTAAATTTGCAGAAGTTATTCAACATATCATTGTAGAGGGGGTCTTGGGAAATATTTAAAACAAACTTCATCTGCGGGCTAACATTTAAAATTGGTTTGCGCTAGCTCTTCTAGTCTCTGAGATCTACATTACATGTTGAGTCAAACAAACCAACAGACAGACGAACATACACAGCTATTCGACTCTGCTGTTGATGCTGATCAAAAATATATACATAAAGACTTTAAGTGGTCGGAAATGAAAATTTCTTTGTGTTGCAAACTTTTGGGCAAAACTATTATACTCTTTGCAAGGGTATAAAAAGCTCTGTTGAGCTGTGTATGTATATAAAATCCAGTTCTGCTGAACGCAAATTATAGATCAGTCAAATTTAACATTCGGCATCGAAACGTACACTAAACGCATAGCAAAATGTCGAATATTAGACTTTATGGTATTGATTTCAGTCCGTGTGTAAGGGCTGCCAAACTCACCCTCAAAGCCCTTGGAGTGGAGTATGACTACATAGAGCTTAACCTAGGTGCTGGAGAGCATATGAGCGAGAAGTATCTAAAAATGAATCCACAGCACACCGTGCCTATTCTAGACGATAATGGCACCATTATCTGGGATTCGCATGCTGTGATCACCTATCTAATCGACAAATATGCCAAATCGGATGAACTCTATCCCAAGGATCTGGCCAAACGTGCTGTCATCAATCAACGTTTGTTCTTCGATGCTGGTGTATTGTTCCCCGACGTGGTCAGTATAAGTGCCGCCTTCTGGCGAACGGGAACTACCATAGTACCGCAGTCTAAATTGGACGCTATTCACGGAGCTCTCGAGATGACTGAAACGTTTTTGAGCCAGAGCACCTATATTGTGGGTGAATCGTTGACTGTCGCTGATATAAGCTGTGCTACTACCATTTCTTCCATGCCCCTTGCAGTGGATATAGATCCAGCAAAGTATCCCAAGGTCACCGCCTGGTTGGAACGTCTCAAAACGGAGTTACCCTACTTCGAGGAGATCAACAATGTGCCAGCTAAAAACTATAGAGATTTTCTGAGAAGTAAGTGGACTCAATTGGGAGATTAGACAGAGAAGAAAATGTACAAACAATTGATGGCACAATAAAGCTTTTACTGTTGATTTAAATAAACTTTTTTGATGGCAAAGCTTTACGTGCAATTACTACCCCCAACAAACATATTATCTGACGCAAAGCTAAACTCGTTTGTGCCGAAGCTGTAGTAAACTTGGAAATGCTTGTTCCAAGTGAGCTTTCCGATAGGTTTTTGAAAACCACAACAAAATAAGGGATTGGATTTTTTTTCCAAATTTGAAAAATATTTTCCGATTAATCTTACCCGATACGAGGCACATTTCTGGCTAATTGGATACTTCAACAAACAAAATTGCCGCATTGGGGCTGATGAGCAATCCGAAGAGACTCTCAAACTGCCGTAACATCCACAAAAATGCACTGTTTGGTGTGGTTTATGATCTTTAAAAATATGGACGGACAGAACATTTTGTTAATGGCGAGCGCTACCCTACCATGATAAATGACTTTTTCTTACCTGAAATTGAAGACAATGATGTCGGCGAAATTGGTTTCGACACAAACAGCGCGCAAAACAATGCCTTTAATAACACTAGTTTACAGCCAAAAAGACCCATTTCTACTGAAATTTTTTTTTGTTTTGTGGAATGGTGATCTCAAAAATCAATTTAAAAAATTATTTCATGGCTCCGTTTTTGAAATATGAATTTTTTCACTTTTTCGGTAGGTGCTCTTACATTTTAAGCCATAAATGACTTCAAAATTGTCAGATAGAGTCAAGCAAGATATGAATCGAAATATATATGCGTTTAAAAATGTAAATTTCTTGCATTTTTGAGCAAAACATTTTATTTAAATGTTTTGCTCAAAATTGCATCAAACTACTTAGACGATTAAAAAAAATATAAAAAAATCCAAAAATTATTTTGATTTTATCTTGCTTGACTCTATCTGACAATTGTGAAGTCATTTATGGCTTAAAATGTAAGAGCATCTACCGAAAAAGTGAAAAAAATTCATATTTCAAAAACGGAGCCATGAAAAAATTTTTGAAATCGATTTTTGAGATCACCATTCCAAACTACACTACAAAAATATTTCAGTTGAAATGGGTCATTTACTTTTTTTATTTTTGTAAACTAGTCTAATTAATAATTTTGCTGAGCAGCTTACTTCGCGTTCCGGACCTGTAAATATCACACCACTGGACTTTTTCCTGTGGGATTACGTGAAGTCAAAAGTCTTCGACGATAAGCCAGCTACGATTCAAGATATCCAATCTTACTCGCGTAATTCGAGAGATATCCGTGGCAATGCTGGAAAGAGTGATCCAAAACTGGAGCATCCGAATAGATGGACCATTTAGGGCGTTGTCGCGGTCAACATTTGTGTGAAATTATCTTTAAAAAGTAAATGTCAGAGACAGTTCTTTCAGCCCATAATAAAGATTCCACCACCCAATTCCCTTTTTATACCCTGTACCCACAAAGTATATTTATTCTTGATCAGCATCAACAGCCGATTCCTTTAAGCCATGTCCTTCTGTCTGTCTGATCTGTCGGTCTCAGAGACTGTAATAGATAGAGCCACCATTTGTGGCAGGTATGTAGGTGTACCCACCAGAGAACTGCATGCGGCGCTGTTTTTTGGACTTCAAGTATAATTATAACAATTGCGGTATGAGTAAGTATTATATTACACTTACACCGCAAACACCGCAACACCGCATTACCGCAATGATCACATTTGAATATCGTACCACCGCCTAGGCACCGCATTACTACCGCAATGTTCATATATTTGATATGTGTACGGAGCAAAAACCAAATTAATACAATGTTGGGGTTTTTCAAGAGGTACCCAAAAATTTCTTTTTGAGTTCAAATTATTCGTACGATAGGCACCGTTCTGTTCTATGGTTTTCTTGTAACTCGTGTTTTAATATTTCAATGTGTATGCTAGGCGCAGCTAGCGAGTATCAAATATTTAGGAAGATAGACCAATTACAGTTAGCAAAGGCAAAAAAGAGAACATTAGGGTGATTCTTGACTTTAAATAATCGAGTCGATAGGTGAAATAAAGAGTTTACCAAATACAATGGATATTCAAAGTGTGAAATGGAAAGAAATTAAAGTATTCCAAATTGTGGGACATGTTTGGCCCAACAACAAGTTAGCCTTAGTTGATTGAGCTTTGTACGTACGTCATTCTCTTTCTATGCAACCAACTCCCTTTAAAGAAATCGAGCAGAAATTTTTCTAAGTGCGGTATATGTACTGTAGTTTAATATGAAAATGACTTAAACAAATTTTTTTACTAGATAGCTCATATTATTTTATATTTATTTACTATTCTTCATATGGAAGTTTTGTTAAGTGTGACAAAAATTTTTTTCGTAGGTGTGAAGAAATGCTGTCCACCGTCTTCGGGCCGAGTCTATTTCTCTTCTTCGTAAAAATGTTTCCAGCCAAAGAAAAATCACGTTCCGCTGCTGGTATTTCGTGCACTTGAAAAGCCAATTTTGACAGCTTAGGATAGTTTGCTGCCATTTTGTCCCCCCCAAGCCACCACGTCGAAATCCTTAGTCATTTTAACGATGTCTCGCGCATATCTATTAATTTCTTCACGAGAAGTTTCCATTTGTTTTTCTATTTTTGCCACTTATAATAAAATCAAGAAACAAAAAATTCTCTGCGTCTTGAACCTTAAAAAAAAGTCAATTGTATTTTTATTCGTACACATATCCTCTGAGCTACGTACACACATTGTTAACATGCTTCTTTAACTGTAGTAATAGTATAAATTTTGCTTTTGGTAACAACTATTAAAAATGCGATAGTAATGCGGTGTCTACGATGGGCGATAATACGACATTGAAATGCGGTAGTAGGCGGTGAAACGATATTGATAATGATGTGCCGAAATGTTCAAAAATAAATTGTAACAAGAATACGCATTGTATTTTGTATGTGGATATAAATTAGATCGACTCATATAATAAATCAGGGTATTTTGAGGTGGCGAAAATCGCGATACACCGCTGCAGTTCTCTGGTACCCACATCGAGTTTGTTTCAGATTTGGAAAATTCCCCTCCTCCTTTTTTAACAGCGAAAAACAGTTCTTCTCTCTCTCTCTCTCTGTATAAACGAGTTGATCTCACAGACTATAAGAGGGCAGAGCCATAAATTTTTTTAAATAAATTTAAAAACAAATAATTCAAAGCCATAGGAACCACATTACTTGGTACAGGGTATTTTGCTGTCAGGGCACTCGACCGCAACACTCTTACCTTTTTTGTAATTTAAAAACAAAAAAACCTAATGGATGACCCTCTATTTGAGAATGATTGACTTTCTTGTAAACTTAGATTGGGGTTTCCATACAGAAAAACAGTTCTTAGATATTTTATGTTTAAAATTTTGTCCGATCGAATTATTATTTATTTATTTATTTTAACATCCCACAAGCTACAAGTATAAAAACTTAAAGTTTACAACACTAGACACAAAAGTAAACAATTCAATAAAACATGAAGAATTGAATTGAATGATTATTCATGGTAAAACATTGTAAAAAATCTTAGTTACAGATTTTTAAAATACATTAGGAGTCTGTCAGACCTGTTCCGGTTTTCACTTTCGACAAAAATTGTTGAATTCGAATTTGTTAAATGTGCTGTTGTATAATATTGATTGGGTTAATCCAGAGATTAAAACCGAAACGAATAACAGAGTTTTGTCCGATCGCGCATATTTTTCGGTCTGTCTGTATGTATGTATTTAGTTACTGCACTTACTTTAATTTTTGTTCCTACCATTTCCAAACATTTTTGATCTAGGCATTGCGCAACTTGTGAAGAATAGAAACGCGAATAAAAATTGTTAATTTCTCTATTCCATTAACTGTCAAGATCTCAGCGCAACGTGTCAAGTTACCGGCGCACAGTGGCCGGTTTGGCCAATTTAGCGTTGCAAAAATCAAAAATTGATGCTCGATTTTTTGACTTCATTAATTTAATTTAATAAAGGGAACCCCAATTAGCCAAAAAAAGTTTGGTTTATTAAATTTGATCAATTATTTTGGTTTTAACAGTGGTTCAAAGTTGAACTGTCAGTCTGATAAATTTTTGTTTATCTTTGTTTTCGAATGTGACGTTTGAGAACGTATAAAAACCTAACAGAAATTCCGATTGCCTTTTTTTAAGGATAGTCCACGCTTCTAGAGTGAAAATTTTTGTAAAATACATATTTGTAAATAAAAAAAATAAATGTGATCTTTTACCGATTTGTGTCTTTGGCAGCCGATCATGAGTCACCCTGTTGACCTACTATATAGAATTTAAGGTTATTTTAAAGCTACTGAAATGTAACTCAAATATCTCTTTCCGTTCAAAAGTTATGATTTTTGCAACGCTAAATCAGCCAAACCGGCCAAACCGTGACAAGCTGTCAAGATGACTGCGTTCCAAAAACATTTTTCACTTACACATACACATATTCATTCACATTTGTTGGAAAACAACAACATATGTGAGTACTTTCGTTTTCATCCGAAAAAATTGGCAGTGTAATAATAAATACAAGGAAAGATTACGAAGGTAAAGATTTTGGTTAGCTACTTTGCAAATTTTTGTGAATAAATTCGAGTTTTATTCGAAGTTCGATTGAAGAGTAGGTAGAAACTTAAGGTTTGATACGGATTTCCTTGATTGTTTAATAGAAAAAACATTCGAATTCACTTTAGTGAAAACCGGAATAAGGCAGTATTGCATTCGAATGCTGCTAAAATAAATGGGTGCAATTATATTCAATTCTCTATTTTAATCTGTAATACATAGAAATGTAGTATAACTACATGAATTAATCTTCCAAAGGAACAAGTCATTCTTAATATCAAGAAACAAAATGACATACATCAGACGAAACTTGTTTTATTTTCTGGATCGAAAATGTTGCAAACTAATTTGACGCTGTAAAACATCTAATCAACTTGCTGTTAGCTAATGTTTTTAGGGCTTGTCTGGGCGCATTTCATGAATGAGCCTACTCTTTACAAAATAATCATTTAAAGTAATTATTACTTACTTGGTTCTTACCTGGTTCATATGTGGAAGTTTTGATTCATTTTCAAAAATATGCATACACATGTTTCTTCTTTTTAGGAAACGGTTTTATTGACCGCCAGTTCTCATTTAGAATAATTCACAATAAAATCTTCGGATTTGCAGTTGTTTTTGTTTTAGATTTTTGTTATCTAAGCTCCGAATTAGGAAAAAGTTATTGCATATAAACAATATATATGTATCTGAATCTGTTTGTATGTTTTAAAGACTAAGGTTCATAATTAGCTTGTTTTTGTTATGCCTTACAGCTAAATGTATTACTTTATGTGGTATATTTATATAAATCTAATCAAATTTTATTGAATTGACGCCCACGTCAATTTGGCCGCCCCGATAACTGCCACGCTTCTTCTTGGTCTTCTCGTGTTTGAAGGATTTGCCGCGCGTGTGCTTTAGGTCTTTATTGGCACGTTCACCCCACGATCCGGCAGCGTTTTTCTATAGGCAAAGTGCAAAAATTACAATAAATCAACAAAAAATTACGCGTTTGTGTGTATGTATTTGTTAATTACGCGTGTGTGTGTATGTGTTTGTATGGATCGGGCTCTCCCCTTTAAATTAGGCTAAACTTAGTCAAAAGTAATCTTTTTGTTTTGACTCTGTCCCGCATCGAACGATTTGTTGCCGCCGAAACCACCACGACCGCCACCAAAGCCTCCGCGTCCACCTCGGCCTCTGTCCCCAAAGCCGCCGCGACCACCTCGGCCTCTGTCGCCAAATCCACCGCGTCCACCACGGCCTCTGTCACCGAAACCGCCGCGTCCTCCTCGGCCTCTGTCACCAAATCCGCCGCGTCCACCTCCTTCTTTTCTGTCAAATCCACCAAAACTCTTGCGATCGCCAATCTTCTTAAAACCGCCTTCATCTCCTCCTCCTCCGCCATTCTGTTTGTTGTTGTCCCATTTGCTGCGATCTGGCCGTCCGGAGAAACCAGTGCCACCACCACGACCGCGACCTCTAAAGCCTTGCTTGTTAAAGCCACCACCCTGTGGAAAGGGAAAAAGAGATACGTCAAAGAGGGTAAAACACAAATTGGTTTTAAAATGTTTACTTTTTAAAAAAATTGGCCTAAATCATAGTGCCACAAATGGATTTGAGTTGCAAATTTGTGTGTATTCCCTCTCTGTACGTAATCCTTTTCTGAAAACTTATGTTAATCCTAAACCTCCTAAGACCCACCTACCTACACACACATACTCACACGCCACTCAAATGCACTTGCGGCACTCACCTTGGCCTCAAAGGACATGTCCTGAACTCGCGAATCCACTGTTATCTCTTCAGTGCGCACCCGACGAAAAGGTGATCGTCGACGACCACTTCCGCCGCCACTGTTGTTGAACTGATTGTTGTTGTTGGGAGTAGAGGTGAAACCATTCTGCTAGTGGTTTTGAAAATTTCAAGTAAAATAAAACAAAGTTAAAGAGATCGCTAAGAATATATAAATGTTCCCATAAGGACTGGTGTAAGACTAAAAGGACACATTAAAGCTACCTCTATTTCTCTTCAAATGCTCAGAATCTCAGTTGTGTACTTAAAACCTACTTGAATTCATTAAACTGTATCTAAAACTTAAGCTCGAACTTCAAAAAAATCTTGATTCTTGTCTGTACTCAATGATGCACCAATATTTTACAATTAATCGTTGTTGTTATCAAACCAAATCGGTTCAAAGGGATTCGGTTTTGCATTGAAATTTCAAATTTGGTTGCCATTTGAAAGGACATATTTTTACTTTTTTTTTTTTTTTTTTGGTATTAATGACGAGGTGTCATATTATAAAGGATACAACAATCTTCTCAGTTTTGTTTTAAGAGTGGTACTCAGACACGGAGAATATTCTCGGAGAATATTGTTCGGAGAATGCTCTAAGAATATTCTCATAATTCTGATAAATTCTCGCCCACTATATAAAAACGCTATTTTCTTTCTTAAGATCCATGGTCATTCGTTTTCGAATAAATTTTGAGAACTTACAGCAATTTTTGACAATCAGAGAATTTAAGAACGATCAAATTGAAAAAATGGTTTTTCTCACTAAGGACCGATTGTTTCTCTGGCAGCAATAAGATATACAAGCTTGTTCCTCTTTCCGAATTCGATTGATCAGAATTGGTAAGAGCTGTATTTTTTAAGAAACGATTAAGGAATTTGGGCGAATCTTTTTGTCATCAAGAGGGTCGAATGAAGGTAAATGTTGTTTTCAAGTTGATAGCCGAACAACACAGTCGGTTTTTGGACGCGAGTACATGTAACAGTTCCGAATCCGCATAATTTAATCGGAATTGAAAACGGGAACAGGCCTGACAGTTAATTGATTTGGACCAAATTTCATAAAAATCTCTTTGAAAGCATTTCGTAATAATATTGGCCGTGTTTAGGGACGCTAACGTTGAAACAAAAGAGTCTTTCTTACTCAGACTCATTTTCCGACTGATGATGCACAGTGGGAGATTTGGTACATTTAGGTGGAATTAAATTGTCTCATACTACGTTTATACACACAAAATTTATTGTGATTAATGCTCTTTAAAGTATGCTATATTTCTGAAAATACTTTATTGAGAATAATATTTATTCTTTTTTGGCTAAAAACTAAATTATTTTTTATACCTTTAACTGGTCCGGCAAATTTTGTGAATATTCCGTGTGGATTATGTATGATTTTGCCATATCTCACTACAATGTCTTCGTATTGATAATTATAAAATCACATAAAGCATACTTTGAACCATATCTCACAATAAATTATGTGTGTATAAACGTAGTAAAAGTCAACATGCATCGACAAAAGTTTTACAATTTTGGAAAGGTAAAAAAAAGAATACTTAAAAAATATTGATTTAAATACACATGCTGTTTCAGCCACTCAGGTATCAGTAAAACGGGCCTCTTCAACACTTAAATTTTATCCATCTGATCTAAGAGCTAGTATAGATGAACAGCTCTTAGAAAATATAATGCTTATTAACTTAAATTAAGCAGTTCTCAAATGTTGAAAATGTCAGCTAATTAATTTAATAATTAAAATTACATTATTGAATTATAGAACATTATTTAAAATATTAGAATTTATATATTGAAACTATACTTTTATTTTCAAGCGAACCGAGGTTCGAGCCAAAACCTTTTGTTCGGTGGTTTCGAGAACCAGTCCGCGAACCGAACCTTAGACTTTACAATGGGTTCGAGCCTCTGGCCCGAAACTTTTGCAAAATTTTAGAGGTTTGGTGCGGAGGTGCGGAGTCGAACTGGTGCGGAGTCGAACCGCTCCGGAGTCGGAGACTCCAGGAACCTTGGGAAGTCCGAACCGGAGCAGGTTAATTTTTATCCGCTCGAACCTGAACCGGAGCAAAAAATAGTCAAAAATGGGTTCGGTTCAAAAATAATCAAATTTTCTTAGACGCTTTGTATAATTGTTAACTTTGCCATTTTCAAATATTTTTGAATGCACACTAAGTAAAAAGTGTGATATTAATTTAAAGAACTCGCCTTTTTTCAATTTACCCTGATGTTTAGAAAAACTGTCTAATAAACAGAAAGTTTTATAGAACTTCAAAATATATGAAATAAAAAAAGTTTAAGAAAAAACTTTTCTAAAAATAAGAATTTGAGAGATTTATCTGATAGCACAAGATTTTTTTGGTCGCTGAACTGAAATCAATTGTCCGTTTTCACCCAGCACGTCAGGGTTTCTATATATTTGCAAAAACGTGTGTTACGAGAGGTTTTTTTACATTTGTGAATCGTGTAACCACATTAGGTAACCTTTTCTAAAGTAATTTGTTTTCACATGTGTGTGCTTTAACGACCTTTATGATAACACAGGCCAACAAAATGACCACTTTTGTGAGGTCCAGCCCTATTTGTATTAAATTTTGATACCGTTTTGTGCACTGATTCCAAAACTGTTCTCGGTGTTTCTCCATCAGCTCTTGTTTTTAAGATATCGCGGAAAAACCATTTTGCAGTGTTTTGGCTTTTAAAAAATGATGGAGGTTACACCGAGCAACAATATCTGCAAACCTCATTTGAGTTTTTGAGTCGGCGAAAACAAAACAAGCCTGAACCCCGGTTCGAACCTTAACCTAGGTTCATCGAACTTCTGAACCCGCTCCGTGAACCCGAACCCAAAAAATTTGTTAAGGGTTCGAACCCCGGAGTGAACCCCTCCCGATTTTTAGGAGGTTTGCACCCTTGGTTAAAAATAGGGTTGTCGAAAATATTATCGATATATCGATATTTTTGATATTTTTGCCCAAAATTAAGAATATAATTATAGAATATTTTTCGGAGGATATCGAATATTTTTTGGTGATATTTTTCCTTCATTTACAATGTTGCGAATAACAGTTTCTTGTGATCTGGACATGTAAGGCACAATTTTTAAAAGTTGTTTTACTAACTGTAAACTGTGCAAAAAGTTGTAAGGACCATGGCAACTCAACAAACATAAAGGCGCATTTAATCGCAAAGCATGAAGATGCTTGGCTGAAATGCAGGTCATTTTTAAAAACAGTAAAAAATAACATGATTGCAGCATGACGACTATCGTCAAACAGTGGCAGTCGCCTATAGTCGGCACACATATTGTTCTTCCTTTAAACACAAGTGTGCGACATCTGAAGACGTATTTTTGAAGGATCGCGCTTCGCTGATCACAATACTGCCATGATATCTCAATAACCACCAGGACAGGAGAATAAATTATTGGAGTACAATTGGAATTTACCGTTGTTTGCCCTGGAACGGGACCCTATTAAGTTCTGGAATGCAGAGAAAGACGCATTGCCAGTGTTTTCTGACTTGGCATTGTCATATCTTATTACACCGGAAAGCTCCGTGCCGTCGGAACGATTGGCATCGGCTATAAGAAGTGTGGTTTCGAACACCAGAAGCCGAATGACCGATGAGCACATAACTCAACGCGTCTTCCTAAAATCTTTGTCTAACGATTATTGGTAAAATCAGAAGTTTTTAACTTTCGAAGATTTACCTGAAAAAGTTTTTTTTATGCTCTAGTTTGAAAGACAATGAATTAAAAAAGTAAACACTGCTTTCGGTCCATAAATTCAAATTCATGAATAAGTTTTCAGAACTTCTTATGTTATATTTGAAATAAGAAATAAATATCTTTTGTTAATTTAATAAATATACATTAAATCTATATTTTTTTGCGCAGTCATATTGTAATTCTAGTTACGAGTCATAAAGTAAAATTTAAAATAGTTTATGAGATATATATTTGAACAACAAAACAAACAAAAAATCTGAAAACTTCAAGATTCCAGTTCAAGAAAACCTTAGCCGATCAGACCTAACCCAGCCAGGGGTTTTTATACCCTTGCAAAAGGTATAATAATTTTGCCCAGAAGTTTGCAACGCATGGAAATATTAATTTCGGACCCTATAAACTATATATATTCTTGATCAGGGCGACGAGCCGAGTCGATTGAGCTTTGTCCGTCCGTCTGTCTGTTTTTATGCAAACTAGTCTCTCAGTTTTAAAGCTGAAACTTTGCACAGAGTTTTCTTTTTACTGCACACTGCTAATATGTAGATTTGCAAGTTTTGGTCAAAATCAGATGGTCGAAAAGTGGGCTTTATTTAGACAAACTGTTTGTTTTAATGCTGGCTTTCTAAAATCAGGTATATTTAAACATTTGCAAGGGAATAAAAACTTTGGCAAAGACGAAGTTAGCCTGGCCTTCTCGTTTTTCTTTAATTGTGTGCGACGGTCCCATATATAGTTTGTTGGTTTGAAAATGAATACCTTTGGAAATTTTAAAACCCTTTGCAATAGACTGATGCTTTTTTAGAAAACTGTTAGGCTGCATCTATCAGCCTCTAAAGTAGAATAATTCCAAATTTTGGAAAACAAAAATTATGTTTCTGTGTTACACCGCGTGGTTAAATAAAACCATATATGGATTAGATTGGCATTTTGCCAATGGCCTATGTGTGGCGTATAGACGGCTACAAACTGCCGAATATATTTTCCAGATTCAGCAACCTTCCTTTTTTCTCTCTTACTGTTTATTTGTTGAGATTCTCACTAGGACGCTAGATGTAATCAAGACTTTCTAACTAGAATCTGCTTCATTGTAAGTCATTTAATGACATTTTCTGTTCCAGCACAACTCACCTCTTGTTGCTCTCCTGATTTGACAAAGTTGTTGTACTTCTTATTGGGGGTAGCTTCCTCGGGATCGCCACCGCTGAACTTGCGCTTCTGTCCAGCCTTAGGGCCAGCACCATTTGCCGCCGCCTGTGGCTTTACCTCACCGGACTCCTCGCCAGACTCGCTATCATCATCGCTGCTGCTTTCTGCCTTTTTGGCAGGTGCTGGCTTCTTTTTGGCTGGCGGTTGATCATCGTCATCGGATGAGGAACTGTCCGAGCTGTCGGCCGCCTTTTTGGGTGGAGGTTTGGCTGCTGCAGACTTGGGGGCTGGTTTGGCCTTCTCCTCCTCATCGGAAGAGTCGTCATCGCTGGAGGAGGCAGCCTTCTTGGCCGGCGCTGCGGGTTTCTTCACTGCAGGCTTAACAGCAGCTGGTGCCTCTTCTTCGCTGGATGATTCCTCACTGCTGGTGGCAGCAGCTGCCTTGGCTTTGCTAGCAGTTGGAGCTGGAGCCTTCGCCTTGGGTTTTTCATCCTCCGAGCTATCGCTATCATCAGAGGAATCTTCGGATTCAGCTGGTTTCTTAGCTGGTGTAGCTGAGGCTGCGGCTGGTTTTTTGACAGCAGGTTTTTCTTCCTCTTCTGAAGATGATTCCTCACTTGAAGAGGCAGCAGCCTGTTTCTTAGCTGGGGTGGCCTTAGCTGGGGCGGCCTTAGCTGGAGCTGCCTTAGCTGGAGCGGCCTTTTTGGGTGCTTCTTCCTCTGAGGATGAATCTTCACTGGAGGACTCCGCTTTTTTGGCTGGAGTCGCCTTGACAGCAACCTTGGCAGCTGGTTTCTGCGCAGGTTCATCATCCGAATCGGTTTGTTCGCTTGAACTCTCAGCCTTCTTAACAGGTGCCGGTTTGGTGGGAGTCTTTGCTGGTGGTTTCTGCGCAGGTTCATCATCCGAATCGCTTTCCTCGCTTGAACTCTCTGCCTTCTTGACAGGTGCCGCTTTGGTGGGAGTCTTTGCTGGTGGTTTCTTAGCAGTTTCTTCTTCGGAAGAGCTTTCCTCACTGGAGGAGGCAGCGGCCTTCTTAGCTACTACTGCTGGCTTCTTGGCTGGAGTAGCTACAACAGCTGCCTTCTTGGCAGGTGCCTTCTCCTCCTCGGAAGAGTCTTCCTCAGAGGACGAGGCGGGTTTTTTGGCTGGGGCTGCCTTAGGAGCTGGTTTTTTGGGTACACTCTCTTCCTCTGAAGAACTTTCCTCACTTGAGGTATCAGCTTTCTTGGCGGCTGCGGGCTTCACAGGAGTAGCCTTAGTCACTGGTTTCTTTGGCTCCTCGTCGGACTCACTTTCCTCACTGCTGGATGAAGCAGCTTTAGCTGCTGCGGGCTTTGTGGACTGGCCATTGGTCAGAGCAGGCTTCTTAGCTGGAGCTTCATCGGAGTCACTGTCATCGCTATCACTATCCTGAGCTGGCGCCTTGATTTGTGGAATCTTTGTCGAGCTTTTACTTTGATAGAATTGCAAAATCTCACTCAGCTTGGGCGTATTCTTTGCTACCTTGGCCTGGCAAAACAAAAATTTGGTTAGTATGAGAAAAAAAACACGTGGTCAGGGGCTCCTTGGTGTTGGAGCATACTTTAAATAAAACCACTCTGCCCCACCTACTCTGAGGTGCCCCTACCACGTACACGCACACACACCTGCATAAATGCAGTTTGCCGCATACAACAAAAAAAAATAACGCAAATAATGAAAATCGACTTACCGCCTTCGTCTTCTGTTCAAATACTTTGGCCAGATTCTTGTCTTTCCCTTGTAGATATTCCAATACAAGTGCATCGGTTAGTTTCACCAGATCCGCCATTGTTGTAAAAATATTATTCAGTTTATCTCAACTTGTCTGTAAAAATTAAAGCTTTAGCGCGAAGACGTCCACAATGAAAAAGAATATGCGCACACACACGTGTTTTGACTGCAAGTGTGACCAGTAGGGGTCCAAAAACTAGTGATGAGCCAAACTGAAGTAGTCGTTACTTGTTACGAGTATATATTAACCGCGACGCAACGTTAAATATAATTACGTGTAAATTACTTTAAGTAATGCTGAGCTTACACTAAAAGTCTGTATAAGTGCACTTAACATGTGAGCAACAATTAAACCTCCTATTTTGAGTTTACATTTACATTTACATATTTAGTTCAGTCGATTTGACGTTTAAAATATACTTAAAACGAGAAAGGCAAAGCTAACTTCGTCTGTGCCGAAGTTCTGATAAACTTGAAAAAGCTTGTCTCAACGGATAGCGACTTCGACCAAACTTCGCAGATCAGCTTAAAAACATTCAATATTACCCATGACCGTGTTTGAGAGCGGTAATATTGCGAACAAAACAATTTTTCTCACTAAAACCCATTTTCCGAGCGAACATTTGTATGGCAGCTACAAGAAGTAGTCATCCGATCCGGTAGATTTCGACATATTAGCAGCGTGCAGTAAAAAGAAGACTCCGTGCAAAGTTTCAGCTCGATGGCTTTAAAACTGAGGGACTAGTTCGCGTAGAAACAGACAGACGGACGGACGGACAAAGCTTAATCGACTCAGCTCGTCATGCTGATCAAGAATATATATACTTTATGTGGTCGGAAATGATTCCTTCTATGCGTTGCAAACTTCTGGGCAAAATTATAATACACTTTTCAAGTGAATAAAAATCATGGGATTTATCTACTGCATCTAAAAAAATTCATAAATCTGCGAAGGTTAAATAAATATTTTGAAGCAGTTAACTTTTAAATAAAGGGGAATAATGCAGCTTTTTATTGAGTGCAATCATACTAAATTATTTACATTAGTTTTGTTTTTATAAGCTTTAATATTATGAAGAACGCGACATTTATTACGCGACATCTTAAAAAAAGCTAACAGTGAAATGGACATTTCTTCGGTATTCAGGCCAATTTTCTTATAGTAAAGAATCAGAAAAGCTGTACTTACATTTTAAGATTTATTTGGATTTTTGTTTTCAATGTTATGTTAAGAAAAATCCTTTTTAAAAAAACATTTTTTTCAATCTCGGTGGACCTTTCTGTGGAAATGCCCATATGCAAAGCGAATTGATTTTTTGCATATTTTGAAACAGGCTTTAACCCCAGTAGGCAGTAAATTAATATTGGGGAGTAAATTTCAAAACAAATTTTCTTCTTTGGGCACCTTTTGGACCTTCTGGGATTAAAATATGTTTAAAAATATGCAAAATCCGCCGACTCATGATACAAAAAATAGAAGGTAGTGCAAAGCGGAAGGTAGAAGCCTTCTACCAAGGTAGTTCTATTGTGAAGTCACACACTCACAATTTTGTACACGTTGGCATTTTTTAAAATGTGTACTGCGCTAAGACCAGTTTTTGAATTTAATTTTTAACCTTATATATACGATGCGTCCATTTCGGTGGACTCTACATTCACAGTTTGCTTTAGTTGTTAACAAATCTAGTCTGCAAAATTTTCAATTGCATCCAACTCCATTTCGGGTATGTCATCCTCATCCGGTCGCCCCTTTAAAGTGTTTTTAGAGCTGTTAAAACAATTCGAAAGCAATATGGGGAAATACGTTATTGCAGTACTTCCAAGTATGCAGTATCGTCCTGCATGCAATTTTCTTCAGAGTGACAGCATGAAACCACTGTGTCCTAAAAGGCTAGATCGAAGACTTTACTTAAAGTCTTGCTGGTCAGCATATTAATGCAGGCCCCCCGAGCTCTTAATGAAAAATTTCTCCACACACATCGTGGCTGAACCGAGTCGTCCAAAAGGAGCTAAAGAGCAATATTTGATTGAATAATTCTTGGAAGAATGCATTATTAAAGTGCTTTATTACCAAATTGGGATACAAACTTACCTTATTGAAATGGAGTAATGTTTATCTACATGGCACTTTCATATTCTCACAATCGTGGTCATTTCATCCAAAACTTTACTAGCCCAATGTTGAAAGGTTCTGATTGCAGGCACGCCTAGGTTTTATAGGTATGTTAATCTTTCTTCTTCTTTATTGGCCATCACAACCGTTTGACGGTCTTGGCCGCTGCTACTTATATCTGTCAGGCGCTTCTGCTCTGTGCGAGCTGGCACCAGTTTTTCACACCAAGCTTGGAAATGTCTTTCCTCACCTGGTCGTCCCACCTTAGAGGTGATCGTCACACTTTGTCTTGTCCCAAGTCTTTCGCATTCCTCTTGTAGACCATTTTTGCTGGAGCTTGATCATCCATACGGGTAACATGTGCCGGTGTTGCTTTTCGGATGCGAAAATCCTCGCCAACTTTCAAAGGTCCATAAATCCTCCGAAGAATCTTTCGCTCGAAAACGTCCATCGCCGCCTCATCCGCTGATGAAATTGCCCATGCTTCTGCGCCGTATTGCAGGGCTGGGATGATAAGCGCCTTGTATAACGCTATTTTCGTTCTTTGAGCGAGGTCTCTGTTCTTAAACTCCCTACTGAGCCCGAGCGTGATTCTGCTTCGGATTTCCAGGCTGATATTGTTGTCACTGGTTATCATCTTTCCCAGACTTCGGTTTCGTAGATATTAGGTACTTCTTCTTGTCCTCGTTTACCGCTAAGCCCTTCAGTTCCGACTGCCTCTCAATCTCTGAAAAAGCCATGCTTACCGCCCGTTCGGGTTTGCCGATAATGCCAATATCGGGGTTGCAAACCTCCTAAATATCGGGAGGGGTTCTTTACGGGGTTCGAACCCTTGTAACTTTTTGGGTTTGGATACACGGAGCAGGTTCAGAAGCTCGCTGGACCTAGGTTTAAGTTCAACCCAGGTTCAGGTTTTTTTTGCCGACTCAAAAAAAATGTATGTTAATTGGAAAATCCTTTAACATTTCATACATATTTAGAAGATTAGAGTCTTAATAGTCGGAATAAAATATTTGAGCTCAGTAATAGTTATTTTTAAAATCAAAGTACAATTTGAACAATTTTTAAGAAAGTGGCTAGAAAAGTTCGACCTTATTACACAGGTTTACTTTTGCAAGAGAGAAGATAGCAAACTTTCCACATGTACATTTGGTCGCTAAACTCAAATCAAAAAACTTGGGACATTCCATATTAAAATCCAACAATTTGTATCTTATCAGCAAAATAAAAACTTTGTGTTTGGGTTTCTGTATCGTCATTCAATTCAGCTAACATGAAAACAAATTTCGTTAGAAAAGGTAACTTAATGTGGTCACACGATTCACAAATGTAAACAAACCTCTCGTAACACACGTTTATGCAAATATATACTGCCATATTCAGGTTTTCACTAAAGTGAGTTCCAATTTCTTACATGTTTTCTTCTCTATTCAACAATCAAGAAAATCCGTATCAATCCTACAGTTTCTACTTACTCTTTACACCACTGATTCAAGTTAAAACGTTTTAATCTGATTAACCAAATCAATTTTATGCAACAGCACGTTTAACGAATTCGACCAATTTTGTCGAAAGTGCAAACCGGAACAGCCCTGATAGTAACCCTGACGTGCTGGGTGAAAACGGACAATTGATTTCAATTCAGCAACACAAAAAAATCCTGTGCTATCAGACAAATCTCTCATATTCTTATTTTTAGAAAAGTTTTTTCTTAAACTTTTTTTATGTCATATTTTTCGAAATTCTATAAAACTTTCTGTTTGTTAGACAATTTTTTTAAATATGAGGGCAAATGGAAAAAAGGTGAGATTTTAAATTCATGACAAATTTTTTCTTAGTGTGCATTCATATATAATATATTGGAAAATGCCAAAGTTAACAATTATAGCATCTAGAAAAAGTTTTATAATATTTGAACCCAACCCATTTTTGACTATTTTTTGCTCCGGTTCAGGTTCAGGTTCGAGCGGATAAAAATTAACCTGCTCCGGTTCGGGTTCGGTTTGGACTTCCCGAAAATCCTGGAGTCTCCGACTCCGGACCGGTTCGACTCCGAACCGGTATGCAACCCTGGTCAATATCATCGGCATATGCGACTAGCATTACATCTTTAATAAAGATGGTGCCCGATCTGTTGGCATTTGGTCTCAGGCGCAGTATATACTCCATCAGCAGATTAAAGAAGTCACACGATAAGGTATCACTCTGCCTAAATAGTCTTTCGGTATCAAACGGTTCGAAGAGGTTCGATCCTATTTCAACTAAGCTTTGTGTGCTTCTCAACGTCATCATGCTAAGTCGACGTCCGTGGTTACCCCATCGCATACGGGGCGGCTTTGTAATCGACAAAAAAAAGGTGAGTTTCAATGTTTCTCTCATACGTCTTCTCCAGGATTAGACGTAATGTGAATATCTGGTCTGTGGTGGATTTACCAGGTCTAAAGCCACACTGGTAAGGTCCAATCAGTGTGCTTATAAGCTGCTTTAGACGTTCACAAATAAAACGCGACAGAACCTTATATGCAATGGGAAGGAGACTGATGCTGTTGGTGCAAACTGCTGGGTCTCCTTTTTTTAAAATTGGGCAAATTCCAATCGTAGGGCATATTTATATAATTTTTGTATTTCATTATCTTTTGTGATCTCCATGTTTTTGTGACCAATGCACTAATTTATAGTACTTATGTATCTGTAGCGTTGGGATAATACCGAAATAAAATTAAATTAAATTAAATTTTCGTCAGACCATATACAGCAAACAAGTTGGTTCGTGCACCTTACCAATTCTTCGCCTCCAGCCTAGAACAAGTGGTGAGTGCTCGACTCAAACTGTGCAAAATTTGAAAAAAAAAACTTTAACAAAAAAACTGAATTTGTGGATCAATTCGTAAAGCTAGTTCGTGAAACTGGAATGTTGGTGGATAAACCAAACCGTGTACGTACTCGTTCGGTGCGCTCAACCGAAAACATTGCCAAGTCAGCCGTGGTGGTCATTTGACCGAAATTGTTTTTCATAAATAAATGACATGAACCAACCTTTCCAATAAATGTTCAACCTTTGAAAAATTTCGAGCCGTTTTTATACCCTGTTCTCATTAAAAATGGGAAAAAGGGATCATGAAGTTGTGCAAATGTATGTAACAGCCAGAAGGAAGCACCTCCGACCCCATAAAGTATATATATTCTTGATCAGCATCAACAGCCGAGTCGATTTAGCCATCTCCGTCTGTCTGTCTGTATGAACGCGTCGATCTCAGAGACTGTAACAAATACAGCCACAATTTTTGACATGTATGTAGGTGTATACTGTACCCACATCGAGTTTGTTTTAGATTGGGAAAATTCCTCCTCCTCCATCTTTTATCAGCGAAAAACTGTCTTTCTCTTTGTATAAACGCGTGGATCTCACAGACTATAAGAGGTGGAGCCACCAATTTTTGCATGTTTGAAGGTGTATACTGTACCCAGATCAAGTTGGTTTCAGATTTGGAAAATTCCACCTCCTCCATCTTTTAGCAGCGAAAAACTGTCTCTCTCTCTGTATGAACGCGTTGATCTCAGAGACTATAAGAGGTGAAGCCACAAATTTTTGCATGTATGTAGGTGTATATCGTACCCAAATCAAGTTTGCTTCAGATTTGGCAAATTCCTCCTCCTTCTCCTTCTATCCGCGATAAACTGTCAGAGCTAAAATTTTTAAGTTTAAACCTAATGATTTAATATATCTTCTATTCTGTATGCCACTATAAGATCCGAGCAAAAACACCGAAGATATGCAAGTGCGCCTCCCCAATTATTCAAATAAATTTTAAAATAAAAGGAGTTCAAAGCTATAGGAACCACATTACTTGGAACAGGGTATTTTGCTGTCGGGGCACTCGACCGCAACACTCTTACTTGTTTATTTTATAGTTTTTTTTAAATTATAATTAAGTTCCAATTATTAAATTGACCACACTGTGCTACAATCCATTGGATGTTGATGATATATCAATGATTAAATAACTTTATACATGATATTATTTACAGAGATAGACATTTGACCTTGCATTACAGTAAGTATGGGTGACCACTGCGGGCTCTCTGCCCTCTATCTTAATAACGGTTGAATAACTAACGACGCGGACACGAGATCATATGTGACTTTTGACACAACGTTTAGAACGCCAAAATGAAGGTGTATAGGAGTTTCCAGCTCATTTTCTGAAATTCCGAGGTGAAACCCTAATTTGACTGGACTAAAAGTGTGGTGAACACCGGTGAGCTGGACAAAACCAGCAGACGTTGCGATTCCCTAACTTTCTTAATCAATTATTTTAGTTTACTTCCTAGGCACCCGTAACATACGTTAAAACGGTTGAAATGATACGTTTCTCTTTAAATGAAGAAAAGATGCTATTCCACCATTAGTTTTGGTTTGGCCACTGGTCTGGTGGACATATTGTAAGTCAAGAAACTGTTTTGACACAGGAAAAAATCATATTTTGCACTTATATTGCAAAAAATGGGATAGAAAGAAATTTTTTTTTCTTTTTTTATTCTGATTCTGTATCGTTCCTAGAACCTGTATGCAAAAGAAAATAGCCAAATCTATCTAGTTTTAACATTAAAAAACTATTAAACAAATAAAATCCAATTTTTAAAGGGTCAAGAAAGTGTTTCGACCAAAGTCGGAATCAAGTCACTGTACAGAAGCTAGAATGGAAATGATAAATTTATGATTCTAGACAAGTTTGGATTAGCTGTAAATTTTAAATTGAAATGCTGAAAATTGTCAATTTTAGCCCTTTTTGGTACATTCGAATCTCGTAGGAATGAGAGCGCGAAAGCGAACTTTGATCTATAATTACAAACAAACCAATCCAATCAGCTGTTAAATGTTAAATATTTTTTTTATCAAAGCTTTAATATTTAAATAATATTTATATTTACACAAGTTAAATTAAAAATTTTTATGTACATGTTAATTAATTTTTTTTTTGCCCAGGTGCCATCTAATCAAAGTCAAACTGGTAGCCGCGATCCACAAAACTAAGACCACGCTCGGAGCTAACAGGAAAATCATTCACAAACACCATATAGTCCCTGTAGTCCGGAGAGTTCTTCAGATCCTGCAAAGAAACACAAATTCAATTGAATTCAATGATTTAATTTCCCCTCCACATACCTTGGCCTCGACAAAATCCTCAAAACCACACAATACATAATATATCATTAAGGGCGGCGTCAGTCTGCATCCCTTATGCTGTTTGTATGGCTCCCTGGCTCTCATGAGGTTCAATGAACGCTCCAAAAATTTTGGCGTCAACTTGCGACAATAGGATACATCCAAATGTTGTAGTTGTGGACACAGTTCAATGAATTTCATTAGGAAATCATCATTTAGCTTGGAACAGTTTCTCAAGCAAAGCAGACGAAGGTCCGTCATTGTGGTATATCGCTCCAAATGATGATCCACCTCATGAGCCCAACTACAGATGGCCAAACGTTGCAGTCTTTTATATGGCCATATTGGCAACTCGGCATCCCATCCTGGTTCAAGAGGCATATAATATCCATCCACAGCGAGGCCAATAATATTTTTGGCTTTACGTTCCATTATTTCATAGAATTCGCCAACTTCTCGAATTTTATGATCAAAGCTATCTGGACTAACTTGAGGTGGTATATTCCATTCCGTATCCAGAAGCACAACCAATTGCTTTAGCGTAGGCATTTGCAAGACCTCGGGAAGCACAGATTTCAGGGTAGCCAAATTTAATTTGAGCGTAGAGAGATTCTTGAGATATTGAAGACAATTATTGAGGCGCAATTTGCTAATGACATCGTATATGCGTATATCCAGCACTTTAAGATCAACCAGTTGACTACAAAGAAAATAAGAAGCAAAGAAAGAAAGAATTTGTAAAGTACGCAATAAATGGAAAATATTTTGGGAGGTCACACGCACAAGTTTTTTGCAATGCAAAATATGTGTAATAAACGAAATAAGTTTTGCCTTTACAAGATTTGGAAACCACTAGAAAATCGAATTTTCATAAAGTTGTGCTTAAATTTTCATTTTGAAACCGGGTTTCGTAACAAAACTGGTCACAAAATCGCCAAGTTTTAATAAATAACAAATAATTTAATAAATTTTGATAGATATTTTACTAAATTGTCGAACTTCTCGCCAAATTTGATCAAATTAATAGTGAATTGTACCGTAGTTTATGATTTAAGATGACTATATCTTATGGCTAAAACGCTGAGCTTGAAAATCGACTTCGAAATTTCTTTATGGGAACGTTTTTTAAAAATTAATTTTTAAAGTTTTTTCGGTGGTGTAAGTGTACATTTTAAGTCAATTCTCAATGCTGAAACGTTAAATAGTCAAATATGTTATGAATCGAAAGGGTATTGAATTCCCAATAACCGCGTAAAAAATTGTTTTCAAGTCGGTTTAGTAGTTTAAATCAGAGCTCGCAATAATTGTTGACTGTTTATCCCTTTGCGGTCTGCGCAATTACTCAACCGAAAAGATGCGTGCACTCTTGCTCTCTCTCTCTGAGCAGAACACGTCGTTTCGTTTTGTTTTGGTATTCAGTTGATTGTTCTCAGTTGAGCTATTCTAGTTGTGCTCATTCAATAACAACTTAAAGAGAGCGAGCCGACTGAGCGCTCGCACATTAACAGTCAGCAGATGAGCAAAAAATGAAAGGCTCAGCGTAATCGCTCTTTTTATGTTTGTGTTTGGCTTGTGTGACTCAGATGCCCAAACGAACGCCTTATTTGCACACACACGCATACAAATGCTTAAGACTTTTATTTTATTCGCTCGCGTTCAAAAGGTCTGCGAATGAGCAGAGCAAAAGGGCAACAATAGGCAATAGGGCAATTGGTTGTTCTCTGAGCGCAGATCGATTTATTCAAGAGACGACGTAAACGGTTGATCTCTGACTATTTGCTCAAAGGGTCCGTATATACCAGTTGTTTTTGGACAACGAAAAAAGGTCTACAGCTATTTTCGAGCTCTGGTTTAAACACAACAATCAAAAATATTTAAAAAATTAATAATCGAAATTATTTCGTTACAATATTTCATATAATTAGAAACACTTTGGCTTTGCTTTGATGTTCATGTGTTTTTAGAAAGAATTTTTATTTATCAAACCATCAACAGTACGCTGGCTCTAGGTCTCGTTATGTTTGCACATAACTTCAAAAAGCAGGAACACAACATAACACAAAGGAGGCTAGGTGCTCATACAGCTGTTTCATTGGTACCTCTACCAAATCTTCAGTGACTTTTGCATAATGTACTGGCCCCAACAACTCTTACTCCATGCCGGAGCTGCCATAATCGTTTGGGAATTCCTAAACGACTTGACAGCAAAATCCGGCACACATAAGAACAGTGCTGGCTGCCAATACCTTTGTGACTGTGTGTGTTCCCCAATCTTGGCTTTGCTAATGTTAGTGAGAGAGATTTCCTCCCCTTATTTATTTATCTGAAATACTATAACGAAATAAATTTTCCGGAGTGCTGGATATAGGCCTTAAACGTTTAGAAAAATAATTAAATAATACAAACAATTTTTTTTTTTATTTTTCCTACTTAAGAATCGCACTGATCAACAAGAACAGAACCGAAGATGAAGCAAAAATAAAAATTTGTTTTCAATTTTGTATGTTGGTACCTGCACTTAATATGTCCCAGTTTCGGTATTTATCCATTGATTTTTAATACTTTACTCAATAGTACTTAATTAGATTTTCTTTGTAAAAATTGCGATTTTGAAGGGCTTTCCATACAATCAATGTTTTAATCAGTTGGGAGCCTCAAAAAACAATGAAAGTAAAAATAGGACAAGCTACCATGTCTTCAACTTTTTGGTGTAAATAACTTAAGCTAACTATTGTTAGTTTCGTTTACAAAACAATATAGAGTATGTATTTATCTGGCGACCTTTCTAATTTTTATACCCTTGCAAAGGGTATAATAATTTGCCCAGAAGTTTGCAACGCTTAGAAAAATTCATTTCCGACCCTATAAAATATATATATTCTTGATCAGGGTGACGAGCTGAGTCGATTGAGCTTTGTCCGTCCGTCTGTCTGTCTGTTTCTACGCAAACTAGTCTCTCAGTTTTAAAGCTATCGAGCTGAAACTTTGCACAGAGTCTTCTTTTTACTGCACACTGCTAATATGTCGGAACCGACCGGATCGATGACTATATCTTCTGCTGCCATAGGAACTATCGGTCGAAAAGTGGTCTTTTGGAAAAACTTTTTTTTTATACCTTGAAAATGTATTATAATTTTTATTTCTCTCTTCGACCCACCATCTCCGCACGTTGCTAATCTGTCGGAACCGACCGGATCGGATTACTACTTCTTGTATGCATACAAATGTTCGTTCGGAAAATGGTTTTTTGTAAGGAAAAACTGTTTTGTTCTCAAAATTACCGCTCTCAAACACGGTCATGGGTAATATTGAATGTTTTGAAGCTGATCTGCGAAGTTTGGTCGAAGTCGCTAACCGTTGAGACAAGCTATTTCAAGTGTATCAAAACTTCGGTACAGACGAAGTTAGCTTTGCCTTTCTCGTTTAATGTTAACGTCTCCCACTTCAGCGATTATTAATAATATACGCTTTTACACAGATTTGGAAGTTTTTGTGAAAATCGGATGACTATATCTTATAGCTGCCATAGGAACTATCGGTCGAAAAGTGGGTTTTAATGAGAAAAATTTTTTTGTTTTTAATGTTAACATAGATTTGGAAGTTTTGGACAAAATCGGATGACTATTTATATAGCTTCTAGGAACTATCGTCGAAAAGTGTTTTATTTAGAAAAAATAGTTTGTTTTAATGCTGGCGTTCTTAAACTCTGATGTATTAAAACATTTGCAAGGGTATAAAAACTTCGGCAAAGACGAAGTTAGCTTGGCCTTCTCGTTAATTAGTGAGTTCTAGCTGGCTCTAGGTCCGAAAATGTTGTGTTTGTTCACAACTGAAAACAACTTATGCATTATTGTACACCAAAAATGAGCTGGTTGCCTATACGGTACCGTTTCGTCATCATCGGCAAGGCAACCAGCTAATTTTTGGTGTACAATAATGCATAAGTTGTTTTCAGTTGTGAACAAACACAACTTTTCCGGACCTAGAGCCAGCTAGAACTCACTAATTAAAAATTAGAAAGGTCGCCAGGTAAATACGATTCTTAGGTACAAAAAATTAAAATAAGTTTTTGATGTATTTTACGATTTTTCCTAGGAGTTATAATAAAAATATGGTGCGTTTTCGAGCAAAAAAGCCATTTGAATGCCCTTTTGCAGCTCGTAAACTATAAGAAATAAAGATTTTAAATGATTTTGATGGAACAATTTCATTTCCGCTTTGAACAATGATTTCGGTTCGCTTATATGACAGCTATTTGATATATTCATCCGAATTTGATCAAAACCTTGTGGAAACAGATAATATTTTTAGCTGTAAGGTATAAAGACTCTACCATTGTAAAAAAAAGTTTTTTCACTAGAACTACTTTAGGATCGTTCCTATAGCAGCTATATACTATAGTCATCCGATTTGGACCAAACTTGACAGAATTATGTGGAAGCATAATAATTATAATAATAATAATAATATAATAATAATAATTTAATAATATTAATAACAATTTGGGAGCCATATCATTTAAAACCAAAAACGTTTTTTCTTACAAAGACTTTTTTATAGTTGTCCGATTTTCGTAAAACATTTTGGAATTATGTGAAACCATAGAAATTGTATAAACGCGAGTATTAGGGGCGTTTGCTAGTGCTCTCTAGGGTCAAAGACGAAAATTTATGCTTTTGAGTATTTTCTTAATATGTTCATTTTGTCCCCTTCGACTCCTTCTTCATTTTAATTCCTTTGATTAACTATACCGAGTTATATCAGAATTTAAAACAATGCTTAATACACGTATATATTAGCTGACTTTGTAATGCAACTCCCAAAATTTAAAATTGTTTTAATCACTATAAAGCACGTCGGTTCAATTAAATGTTTACGGTCCTGTTCGCGGTTTGGTTTCTGTTAAAAATAGCTTCGCATTCCAGTTTAAACTATACCTAAGTTTGCTTTTCATTTCATTTAAAAGCCTTTCTTTTTACTTACTTGCACACCTCATCTAGACACTCCTGCTTTAGTTCGTAGGCTTTGTTCTGATCCTCGTACAGATGTAATTCCTGCAACTGACGAAAATTGGCCAAATAATGGCCTTGAATGGGCGTCGTTAGACGCAATCGTCTTAGATTTGGCAGCATATAAGCCATTCTCAGTATAATACGATCTGACGGATAGCACTCCATATCCTCGGGTTCATAGATAAAGCACGTTACCATGGGCAACCGACTTATATGCATTTCATCCAGTTCTTTGAGCTGTGCACAGAAGCAGCTACTGACAAACATTTCCTTAATATAGGGACGCATCAGTTGCAGGAAATACTGCAAGTCCTCAAAGTTGGGCAAAAGTTCACGCCATTTATCGAGGTCCAGCTGCGAGTAGGCGTGCGAGTAGCGCCACTTGCTCAAGCAGATGGCTTGAAAACGCTGACAGACACGGGAGACAGCCACTTCGGTCTGTAAGTCCGGCAAACGTTCAAATATACACTCAAGGCAATCATCATTCAATTTTAGGATCTCAGCCGAGGCCGACTGTTCAATTGCTGGCAGTGGGGCAACAGCCATGGTTAAAAATTTGGATAAAGCCTGTCGAAAGATTTGGATGAGAAGCAGTCTTATGTTTGGTGGCATGTAGTCTTACCCTAATAATAAGTTGTTTAAGTTCGTAGTTGCAATATATTTCGGCAAATGGCAAAGAAAAAATGCTGAACAGCTGTATTGTTAGTGTTGGTTAAAGTTCCGTTTGAATGTTCGTGAGTTGACTTGTTAGTGATGGACCAAGCGATTATTAAGAAATCACTTAAATGTTCTTGAAAAGTATAAAACTGGCTAGTTCAAGGTGAATTTTTATAGTAAATTTAATTAAAATAAATTTAAAATAAACTAACGAAAGGCAAAATTACAACGGTTAGCGACTTCGACCAAACTTCGCAAATCAGCTTAAAAACATGACATATTACCCATGACCGTGTTTGAGAGCGATAATATTGAGAACAAAACAGTTTTTCTCACTAAAACCCATTTTCCGAACGAACATTTGTATGGCAGCTACAAGAAGTAGTCATCCGATCCGATCGGTTCCGACATATTAGCAGCGTGCAGTAAAAAGAAGACTCTGTGCAAAATTTCAGATTGATAGCTCCAAAACTGAGGGACTAGTTCGCGTAGAAACAGACAGACGGACAGACGGACGGACAAAGCTTAATCGACTCAGCTCGTCATGCTGATCAAGAATATATATATTTTATGTGGTCGGAGATGATTCCTTCTATGCGTTACAAACTTCTGGGCAAAATAATAATACATTTTTCAAGTGTATAAAAACATATATTAATTGTGCATGACGATTTTCTTATCAATTTTGAATTCCTAATGCTCTGTGACTTATCTGTCGCTGTGACTAAGTCACTCTTGGGCCCACCGCACACGGCTCGTATCGTCATCGTAGCGATTTCACGTACAATATGCCTCAAATTTTATAACGCTTTAATGTCGCACAATTGTGTTTGAAGGGAAAATAACATGCGTGCTGCATGACGATAGGTGACTACTACTGCTTGACGATAGTCGAACCTGGCAACACTGTTCGATAACAATTCGATAGTGGAAACTATTCGATAGTAAACGCACGCCGCTGCTGTAATGACCAAATTCTTATCAAGCTAAAATACATTTATCAAGATGAGTGAAGACAAGCCTAGGGAACAGAAGCCAGGAGAGGGTATACGTTCCCTGCGAAGTACCAGCGTCTTCCGCATAATTAACTTTGAGTTGTACACCAAACCAGTAAGAGCGAATCATCCTGCAAATAGTTCGTCTTATATAAATTTTATTAAATTTCAGAACAAAATCATTATGGGCCTGGGCCTGACTGCCTTTGCCGGTGTCTTTGGCTACATAGCCTATATGCGTTATAAATACGAAAGTCTGGGCTATTATGTGGCCGTAAAAGAAAATGGCCAAGAAGAGTTTATTAAAAAGAAATCCAACTGGGAAAACTAGACAACAATTCTTGTGGAAACATTCTTTATTTACTTGGTAGCACAATTTGGTACATGAATTTGTTTTATTTTGAAGTTACTGTCGGTTGGTTGGTTTGTTTGTTGGTTTTGCCAAAAATATATATATTAAGAAATCACAATGGTAGAAAAATGTTTTTAACTAGAAACTTGTTTTGCAACTCTCGCAAAATGAGCGTATAACAGCAGGAAAGGGGGAGAAGAAGTGGGAGTGGGCTGATGGTCCGTCCTGGCCTTCTAGTTTATGTATCACACTTTGGTTTCCCTCTCGTTCCACACAACTCTCCTCCGATTTTTAGGCGGACAACTTCAGAGCCTTGAGCTCATCCAGGTACCTTGCTTCCATTTCAATTTTATTTAATTGATTTAATTCCAGGGATTCGCCCTGACTTTGTCGGGCCTTGAGCTTTTTAATGTCAGACAGCTTTTTGGCCACGCTGCGAATTTTCCGATCCTTTTCGCTGATATTCTGGCCATTGGCTGGGGGCTGCTGATGAACACGCTGATCGCCAGCATTTTCAGTCTGCTGCTGCTGCTGCTGATGCTGTCGGGGCTGAGGCCTATGTTTGATGGAAGGAGGCTGAGCCTGCTGCTGCGGCTGTTGCGATTGTTCTTCGCCCGCCACCGTTGCAACGGCAGGTGTGGCATCTGGAGCATCACCACCATTTACATTATTTACAACATCTCTTCTATTGCCCTTTGGCTTCTTATTCTTCTTATTGTTGGCACCACCTTCAGGCAAACAAAAAAAGAAAATAAACAAAAATTAGCATAAATTGAGAAGGGGAATGAAACCGTAACACAAAACCGTAATAATAAATATCTATTATTTACGAGTCCTTACTTTTAATTACATTAGAGACAATTTAAATGCTGAAATTTTTAAGTCTTAAAATTAAGAGATTCGGGAATGCTCTCAATTACACTTTTATTTAAAGTAAATCGAAGGCAATAACGTTTCGGTTTTATTTCGTGTTCTCAATTCTGAATGAAATTCCTCTCTATTTACTATTTGCAAACAACCGGTTCAATTGGAATTGGCACTAATTACATAAGACTACAAATACACAAATCCAAGCGAAACTATCCAAAATGAGAGAGGCGGACTTTTTCATATCTTATTTTCATGTTAACTTATCGTTCACGTTATTAAATATATTTTTTTTGTTTCTTGAAAACATCTTCGAGTTGTCTTCATCAAATTTGGATTTGACAAAGAGATCGAGTAGAAACTACATGGTTAAGCTAAAAGACTCAGAGTATTCTGGAAAGAAAGTCCCTATAATTCTCCAAACCAGACAATACGCCAAAAAAAAAAACACTTCCAGAATAAGCACTAATGGGCTAAGACATAAGAACCACAAAATTATGCCACAGTTATTCTAATAAGTCTACAGAAACGCAGACATATTTTTCACGGCGAACAGAACCAAGTGTGAAAGTATATTTGAAACTAAACCTGTTAAGAACTTAAGTTATCGGTTGAGTTCAACAAAAATTATCGATGACAAAAAATAGACTATTTTTGTAAGATTGTTTTGGTGAACAGGCATAATATGCGCAATCATGTTTGTTTTTCGTGACTCTGTTAAATGTGCATACATCAAATAAATAGTTTGTTAGAATCTTTTTGTTTTTATTAATAAATGAATTGGATGAGGACGTGGTTTCGCAAGCAGCTCACGGAAGTTCGTGCAAGGCTCTGAAGGCTTTACTGGTTGTTGCGGAGGAGGATGAAAGCTTGAAAAGCCGGCTACTCCAAAAAGAAGAAGCAAAAATATAGAATGGACAAATTTAAGGATTATTTTATGATGTCCCGTGCACCGATACAGACTCATAGCAAGAGATGGGCTCGCGACAGTGTTCCCGCGGGACATGAAACAATTAGGGGATCAGGCGAGTAGAGAGTGAATTGAAATTTGTTGATCGGAATCGGGACGGGATAGCCATGGTCGGGATCGTCACGGGACGGGAACGAATTGTCCATATTCGCCCATCTCTACTCTTAGCTCATTGCCACTATATTAAAATTAACATTTTTAGACCTTCATTGCGTGGCCCTGGATGAACAAATTTCTATCATAACTCTTAATAAAAATCAGCGTTATGTTATTTGGCATTTGTCAAAACAGGAGTCCTTCTTAATAGTAAATGTATGTTTCTGGCCATCGGATGTTCGAGTTTGATGTGCACATTCTCGCCGGGGCCGGGCTTACAACAAACCAGGGTTCATATACACAACAACAGTACCGTACACAACAAGTACCGTTCTCTGAAAAGTACGGTCCATTTTTCGTTTCGTACTGTACGAAATCACAAGTACGGTAAATAATTTGTAACGCACCGACCGAAAAAAGCAAGTACGGTAGATCTTCGTAACGCACCGACCGATAAAAATAAGTACCGGAACTTTTTTGTGTTCAGCACTCGTGCGTTCTAAACAATTTTCGTTAAGTACAATTAAGTACAAAAGGGTTTTTAGTTAAGTACACCGAGTGTAAATCGACTTTAGTTACAGACTTTGTGATAGGTGAGGTATTTAAGCCATTTACCGTGACTTAAGACTTATTAAATCGCGAAAAAAAACAAGGAGGATAAAAAATAGTAATTATAAGAACCTTTAAATCCAACCAAGTGAAAAATCATTTCAGGATCAATCCTTAAGCGCAATTCGCAGCTAAGGGGTCTTCTCCCTTTTTTAGATTTTAGATTTTCAAAAAATTTTACTTAGATGTCCCCCCTTAAGAAACTGCTTTTCAATGCCACGAATGATCACTCATAACTGCTTTGTCCTGTCTATGACAATACTGAACCCCGAACCATGAATGACCATTATCCACCATTTTCGCTTATAAATAGAAAATTAATTTGAAAATTGAAAGACTTTTAATATGGCGAATGCCTGGGCTTTAAGAAAGATATTTTAAAGTACTGGAAGTATCTTCAATACGAAGAGCCACATCTGGCGAAAGTAGCTGATGAGATTTGCAAATCGCGCCAATGCATTGATCCTGACTTTTTCACTATCTTGAAAGTAAAGTTTGATTGGCATTATTACATTTTTTGATCCTCTTTGGTATTTTTCCGCGATTAAATGTTTTTGTCAGTAACAGACAGTGTTTTGGAACAGTTTTTAAGATCTTGGCTATATTCTCTACCCTTGGTCGACCGTGGTATTTATCGCGGGTCAGTATTGTAATAAACAGGGCAATGTAGTTATGCAATGCTGCGAATTGCGCTTAAGCATTGATCCTAAAATGATTTGGTTGGATTTAAGGGTTCTTGTGATTACTATTTTTTATCCTCTTTTGTTTTTTTTTCGCGATTTAATAAGTCTTAAGTCACGGTAAATGGTTTAAATACCTCACCTATCACAAAGTCTGTAACTGAAGTCGATTTACACTCCGTGTACTTAACTAAAAACCCTTTTGTACTTAATTGTACTTAACTAAAATTGTTTAGTACGCACGAGGGCTGAACACAAAAAAGTTTGGTACTTATTTTTATCGGTCGGTGCGTTACGACGCTGTACCGTACTTGCTTTTTTCGGTCGGTGCGTTACAAATTATTTACCGTACTTGTGATTTCGTACAGTACGAAACGAAAAATGTACCGTACTTTTCGGAGTACGGTACTTGGTTTATTGTACTTTTTGTGTACTAAACATAAGTACGGTACTTTGTGCGGTACTTTGAGAACCCTGCAACAAACATTAAATGGCTAACAAAGTCTTGAGGAAAATTCGAGGGGGATTCCAGGAGCAGTTGGTGCTAGTGACGAAGGTCATATATATTTAATAGTCAGTCCTTAATTATATTAAGCTGTTTGTTGTCAAAAATTCAAACCTTCCGCCAATAAAACTAAATTAATAACTTTGTTGCCTCAAAATTCTATCAAACGCGTTCGCCAGCAGCCAAACACTTTTTTGTTGATTGATGATTTATGTTAGATGATTGGTGTGTGCTGGTGAACACGCTCAATCTGAAGCTCTGTAATCTGTTATCTGGCCGATATAGTGCTACAGAGTCTTAAACTAGCCATCATCCAAGTACAAAGTCGACTTTTTAGAAATTTTGGAGAGAGGTATACAATTAATGATAAAGTTGGCTTCCGTGATAGTCTAAGTTCTCAGATCCTTGATTCAATTACACTAAACTAATCTCAAAAGCAAGAAGTAAGTATTGGTAATAATTTCCATAGACTAAAGCTTAAATATGACTTACGTATTATTGAAGCATTCGGATTTTCTAAATCATAATCGACGAAAGTTAAAAAGGCTTATCCACATATGAAGAAATTCTAAATATTATTTTGCATATGGGCATTTCCACCAAAGGTCAACCTGGGCCAAAATAATAAAAATTTGCATAGGGAAAGAATCAAATTAAACTCATGTAAGCTAATTTTACATTTACTAATAACTAGACAGCGGATTTTATGCAACTTTTTAAATAAAGGCAGATTGAGGTGAATAATTTGGATTTATACATTAATTAAATAACCTCCACTTTCCATTGAACCAACTGCCCATATCCAATATATGCAAATTTTGCAAAATATGCAAATAATATGCAAAATATGCAAAAAAATATGCAAAATATGCAAAATGTAGGTAAAAATATGCAAAATATGTAAATATAACAAATAAAAATTATTATAAATATTAGATAAATCGCGAAAGTTGAACATTTTCTTATAAGCATTTAATGGTCCAACACCGCAAAATTTCATATGAGTATTTAAAAAACCGCAGGCGTTGGCAAATGAAAGGTGTATAGTGAACGTTCTAAAATATTGGAAAATTTTTTACATTTTTCATAAGAGCTAAGATTATTATGAACATTTAATAGACGGCAATAGTAAACGAGTAAATAGTGTAAAGGAACAAATCGTCAAAAAAATCGCGAAATATCAAAAGTTCACATTTGAGTTTCATAAGTATTATTAAAGCGCGTAAACCGGCAAGTAAAAAGGAGGAGTAGATCAAGTGGCCAAGAGAATCAACGGACCGAAGATTATCGTGAAGATTGGATAGATAGCAATTAAAGACGCGTGTATAAGAGGTGTAGACTAAAAACCGCGAAATTTGTCAAATTTTCATTTGAGTACTTATGAAAGCGCAGGCGTTAATAAATAAGAGGCGTAGATTGAATAATTCAAAAATTGGCCAATTTTTCGTATGACCTATGATTATTATGAAGATTTGATGGATGGCAATGTAGACGGGTAAATAGGAGATGTAGATGGAACGGCTCAAAGAATCGCGAAATTTGCAAATTCTTCATATGATTAAAGATAATTTTGAAGACTTAATAGACGGTAAACGAGTATATATAGAAAGTGTAAGCCGTATAGTCAAAAATTATTATTTGAGCTTGGTTTTTGCAAAATTTGCAAAATTTTATGATTTTTGGGAATCATTAAGATTTGATAGATGGCGATTGTAGACGCGTAAATGGTTGGATCCGACGGTCCGAAAGTCGCGAAATTTCTAAAACTTTTTGTATAATACAAAGTTAGAAACAACCTAAAATAGTTTCATTAAAAAACAACAGCCCCGTTTGATTGCTTTTGGCAATTCAAACAATTGGCGCCTGGGTTAGTTAAATGCGGGGAAAGAATTTCCCCCTAACATCAGAAGGGCCGATTCGGGATGCACACAACACTCAAAGCCTCAGTGTTTTTGGCATTTGCTGCTGATGTCGGATTTTGCTATGAGCTTGCCTTTGGGATTCCCAAGCATTCATAGCAATTCTGTCATGAGGCAACCTTTGCCAACACACTAAGGACAGGCGCAGGCATCTGAAGATTGAATTGGTATTCATGAAATAGCGTTATACTGTCCACCAGCCTCCTTTGTAGTGTTGTGCGTGTCTTGTTTTAGAAAAGTTGTGGACAATATCCATAATTTAATGACCTAGAGCCTGCCTAAGAAAGTTCTACGACTTTTTGTATAATGTGGACGGGTAAATTGACGGGTCAAGATCAAGATCGGTCCAAAAAATCCGGATATATACAAATTTATATGATTTGTTTAGACCAGGGTTCGGAATTGCTTGCGAGCGAGCATCGCGATCGCACTTTTTTCGGCTCTCGCTCAGAGCTGCTCATCGGGAGCCGGGAGCACTGAGCAGCTCCCAGATCGTAAGCGAAAGCACTCGGCTCTTAACTGTGAGCCACAGCTCGTGAGCCGGGAGCTATCAAACGGCTCTCGGCTCGTGAGCCCCAGCTCTCTGTTCTACGCTGGGAGCAACAGACTGTTTGGTTCGCGAGTTATTTTAACCTATTTACTTATTTAGTAACATTGCCATGAATTTGACAATAATGAACCGCGATAAATACCATGGAAGACCAATACTAAAGAATATAGTCAAGATTATAGAAATCGTTTTAAACCACTTTCCGTTACCGACAAATCATTAAATCGCGGAAAAATACCAAAGGGGATCAAAAATAGTAACAATTCCAAACAAATTGAAGTACCTATAGAGTGAAAAATGTTAGGATCAATGCATAAGAGCCATTCGAAGCTAAGGGTTCCCCATGGTAATAAGACCGCTAATTACTCAAGAAACTGCTTTCCAATACTACAAATTATAATAACATAGTCATGATAATGACACTACTGAACCGCGATATACACCATGGAGGACCAATGCTAAAGAATATAGTCTCTTATTTATATAAATCTTCTACCCGAAAATTATTGCAAAGCACCTGCTTGCGACCCAGTCGCAACAGTTTCGCCAGTGGATAAGTTTGGCACAGGAGTTCGGGACTGCGATGACTCTTGAAAATCCCAATCAGTGGGAAGTACAACAAAACAGGCTAATACGTAGTATAGAATGTACGATGCGGCAAAGATGGGAAACTGAAGCGAGACAGAGCGTTACGAGAAACACTTACTCAAAGTTAAAATACAACATGGCTGAAAATAATTACTTTCAAGACGCTATTGGATCAAACATGATTTCGTATATTTTCAAGGCTCGAGTGGAAATGCTGCAGCTTAACTACAGACCGCATCATCAAGCCGAAGACAGTCTTTGCACATTGTGCAATTTGAGAGAACGGGAAGACACTCGGCACTTTCTGGGAAGATGCCCGATGCTGCAGGAACTGAGGATCGCCTACATGGGAAAACCAAGACTGACTGAGGAGGAATGCCATACGGTGCTAAACGGAAGGAACTGGTCGAATTTGGCTTTATACATAAGAGACGCGCTTAAATATAGGGACCAAATTATATGCGAGTATTTATAAATGAAATTCTCGTAGGTAAAATCTGCTATCTTTTTTATCTTTTCTATGTTGCCTTTAGGATATAAATATAAATAAATTTTATGTAATTGTATGTACTATTAATATTAAGAGTAAAAGAAAATATGTCATTACAAAAGAAGCAAAACGGCTTTAGGCTAACGGCAAATCGCCATGCCTATAATGAGCCAAAATAAAATTTCTACTACTACTACTACATATAAATCTTCGTGATTCGTTGCTGCAACGCACGCCGGTTACCTCATATGGAAAAATGTCTTTTAGCTGTTTTTAAATCAAACGTATTTTTTTATCACTCATCTTCTGTTGTTGACCTTATAGTAACCTACCCCTATTGGCCCCAGGATAATAAGTGATCTGAAACATGGAGTTTCTATATATAGGTTTTGGGTTTTACGGCTTACATCTTTTTCAATAAAAATAGTTGTGAACAGAATTTGAAATGTTCGGTTTCACGGCCTTAGAACTAATTAGGCTTAGTTATTGTGTTAGGTTTCGCTAAACTTTATCTGGTCCAGTTCAAGAAACCAAAAAATGGTTATCCGAATCAATTCTAAATCTTGGACTTTTGGAGGAGCTGAAAGAGCTAAGTATTAACATAAATAAAATGAATGTTTATTCAGATCTACCAATAGAAAGATTTGAGCATTGTACTTAGGCTGCGGCCATAATTATTTGTCGATATTAAATTCAATTATGTACCTACAGGTAGGGCTAACAGAAAGTTTCAAATTAATCAAACTTATCAAAATTCAAAAACTGATAGCTTTTCGCTCCAAACCCCAGGGTATTCCATTCGATCTTCCAAATTAAATAAAACAAATTGTATTTAACCAAAATTCTATCAAATACTTTTATTTGATAGATAATTATATGCCATTTAAAATTTAAACAAGTTATCATTCGATTGATCGCCGTGTCTCATTCTCCACTGGGTTATCCTCATTAGAAGCAGAATGAAGACCTAGTTTGACGCGAAAATGTCACAAGTTCGATTTTTGATAAGTCGATGGAGCTTTGAAAACCAGCCTAACACAGGGTAAACTCTATCAAGCTAAAATTTTGCACAGAATAAAATTAATTTAAATTTTGTGAAGTTGTTCTCTACAGCTCTATCTTTTTACACAGACGCGAGCAAATCGTGAAAGAAAGTCCGAAAACACAAGCACATTTCTGTGTTCTCTCCAATTGGCAGACCCTGAACTACACACATCTTATCGAATCGAATATCGAAATTTCCATTTTCAAATAATTATTAAAAATAATAAAGTTGATTTATTTTAAGTAAGAATTCTGAAAGTTTAGTGCTAATTTTTATTTTTAAGGTGATATATAAATTGATATGCAAGTTTGCTATCATTTTTGTTTCTGAGAACGATTTATACTTATCAAATTGTCCTCCTCGTTATTAAAACTAGATTATCTCGCGATTATCAGAATCTGATATATTTTACCTATTCTGAAACAAATTTACCGAATTTGTGGTACACTATTATTCGAAGTAAAATTGTTATATGGTCATCATTTAAAATTCAATTTTGGACAGTTTTGGGAGTTAGTTCCTCGATCTTAATTCAACTGTTACCGACATAAAGTTTCGGTTTCATTCCCCCGCAAACGCCTACTTACGACCGTGCGAGGTATGCATCATATTACACATAAAATCCCTAAAATCCTAAGGAGCAACACTAAATGTCGGCAACTGTACTACTGAAAGCGCTTATGCTGATAAGGTCGATAGCGTCGTCGATGGTTGCAACTGGTGGAGCTCGCTGTCGTTGGCTGACCCTCACGCACTACATTGGCCACCATCAATTGCTGATCGCCGCGGCGCATTATCGGATTGTCCAAGTCATATTGTCTATTCCAAAATTTGCGCATCGTTATTACCTGCTCCGCCCGTTGGCGTCAATCCGGGTATGCTTGGCTGCGGCAAATATTTCTCCGGATTCTTGCCCTCCTTCAACAGACGCAAGTGGGGCGGTGTGTAGGCCTTTTTGCTGGCCTCTGGTTGACTGGATTTGATGCCCTCATGCTTGGCTTTGGTGATTTTTGGTTCGGTGAACGTTTGGTCGGCAAACTGTTGCCACTCGATGCCCAGCAGCTCCTGACCCTGCGGCCACATGGTCTCATGGAGCAAAGCTCCCGAATAGTGGTAGACCTTGAAGCTGGATAAGAAAGTAAGTAATTTAGATTGTCTGGAGCTGGTAGATTCTCACTCACCCATTGCTAATCCGGAGTCTGGGCGCGGTGGTGCCGGTGACAAACCATTCACCATTCGGATGCCATTCGAAGACCGTGGTATCGGCACACTTCAAATTCGCCAACTTCTCACGTTTGGGGACATCCCACACTTCGACTGCTCCCGGAAGATTGCCGAATCCGGCCAACACAATGAGGTTACCAAATGGATTGAAATAAGCACAATTGCGAGGACCCTCGCCGAAATCAAAGACAACATCACACTTAAGATTGTACAGGGCGGCCTTCGAGGGCATAAATCCGTAGACCACAACAAACTCATTGGCCTTGGGACTCCATTTGACACAATGAACGGGTCCCTCCTTCGACAACGGCACCGAGCAAGTGTCTCCCTTGGTGGCCATGAAATGGACCGCCTGATTGCCATAGTAGGAGGCACCACTCTTGTCCACCTCAGTGCTGGTGAGCAAGAGTAGACCACTTCCACGCTTGTTCCACAACATATCGACGCGATCGGCTTGGAAGAAACTCTTGCAGGCTACCGACTGGTTCTGGCCCAAGGCGGGATACTTGTACAGCTTGCACATGGATGGAGCACCCTTGGCACCGGGTGTATAAATGGCTAAGAACGGAGGACTATTGCCCGGACCCAAGGATAACATGCTACCACGGCTGCCACCTATTTTTCGGGTCGAAGACGCAAATCCCTTGGCGGGACCCTCAGACAGATCATAGAACAAAGCCTCGCCACCAACAACCAAGGCGAAAATGGATTCATCGGATGACCAAGAGGGCTCCCAATCCGTTTGGTTCTTCTGCACAACGGAGAAAACTTCATTCCCGGTGGCCACTTCGTAGACCAGCATATTGGGTGATCCCTCTGGACGATCCTTGGTGATGGCATAAAGCTCCCAGGTGCATAAGTAATTGCCTCGTGGCGAAAATTTCAAATAGAAGGCCTTCGGACGTGGCAACGAGCACTGTAGGGGCCACGCACCATTTTGATCCTTCCCTGCCTCCAGCACTTTCACCTCGCGTCCATTCGAATAGGCAAAATAACGTCCATCGGGACTGAAGCAAATCGATCTGGAACTTTTCGTCTCCTCTCGGGGCAAATTGGGCTTGTGTTCATATGGCAGCTTGGGGCCAGCCGATGACCACAGCTCAACAGCCACGCTAGAGCGAACTGTAAGGTGAAGAAGAGAAAGAGATTAATGAACATGTGTCTAGAGAGGCGGGTCGAGTCGACTATTGCATGGTCTTACATTTACCAGTGAGTGTGAAAGAATTGTGAATTGTATGAAGAAATGTTTGGTATAAATAACCATGTTGAGCTTTACATACACTTCCACAAACTTAACATACCCTACCCTACTTAGTCCCGCCATCACAGGGTATAAAAACACACGAGGTCGCCTCAAGTTGAAGTGGAAAAAAATTATTAGTCACTTTGCCCCTTATACATGGTGGACTCTCAAAACTTGACCAGCTGCAGCGGCCATATACTTAACATCATTTATACCAATTCACCATGCTTTTTATATATTAAAAAACGCCAGATATTTACTTGCAAGGGTAGGAACAGCACCTTCCGCAGCCGCAGCCATTGTCACACACAACACGGGTTTTAGTGTTGAAAAGCGCCCTGCCACTTTGTAACGAGTCAACATAGGCCAACGAGTGAACAGTCACGGGTCGCAGTCGCTCCACGTTGAACGATCAACGAAAGAAAAACCCAAAACCAAAACGTATTTAGAACTGCCACAAAATTTCTGTTCTACGTAAATTTAAAAACATTTTAATACTAATGATATGATTTCAGAAAACTCCGAAGGCTGTCTGTGTTTGGAGTCGAAGGTGTTGTGATTCGAAAAAATATCAGATGAGGGTTGAAGTACATTCGAACTTTCTAGTGGTATTTCTGAAAGGGATTTATATTTGATTTCGTAGTGCGCCCAGAAAATGTGAGGAAGATTACTTCCATTAATTTTAATAATATTTATTCAATGCATTTTGAAGAGCAAACGAGTCTGTTCGAAGGGATGGAAGATCAGTGGTCTACAATGGACAGGTTCAATTTCAGGAGCTTGTTCTTGGTTTAGTAATATGACCTGCTCGGGAGTTCCAAAGTTCTCAGTCTCGGGAAGCTTTGCCTAATAATGCAAGTCGCCCATTCATCAAGGACGTACCCTAACGCTTGCGTTAAGTACGCTGCTCTTTTGGTCTTTGAGTCAATTAAATAGGAAAGTTTTGGGAAACCAGAAAGGATCCTAATTTAATATGAGCTCGGGAGTAGGGTTGTCGAATATTTCAAAAATATCTATATCGATATTTTTGGCGATATTAAAAAAGTATCATTTCGATATAAATATTTTGGTGTCAAGAACATCGATATTATCGATATTTTCGATATTTTTCAATAAAAGCCCGGATCTTAACAATGAACAGGTCTATTAAGGTAATTGAGGCGTCATTTGACGCGTAATAAGAACTACAATCTGACTGCGCAAAAAATATAGATTTAATGTATATTTATTAAATTAACAAAAGATATTTATTATTTCTGTTCTGAAAACTTATTCATGAATTTAAATTTATGGAACAAATGCAGTGTTTACTTTTTTAATTCATCATCTTTCAAACTAGAGCATTCGAACTACAAAGCATAAAAAAACTTATTCAGTTAAATCTTCGAAACTTAAAAACTTCTGATTTTACCAATAATCGTTAGACAAAGATTTTAGGAAGACGCGTTGAGTTATGTGCTCATCGGTCATTCGGCTTCTGGTGTCAGAAACCACACTTTTTATAGCCGATGCCAATCGTTCCAATGGCACGGAGCTTCCCGGTGTAATAAGATATGACAATGCCAAGTTAGAAAGCACTGGCAATGCGTCTTTCTCTGCAATCCAGAACTTAATAGGGTCCCGTTCCAGGGCAAACAACGGTAAATTAAAATACAGATCCAATAATTTATTCCCCTGTCCTGGTCAATTGTTGAGTTAGCATCGGCTTGACGACAAATAGAATAATTGATCATTCCACAAAATGAGCTGTAACTGCCAGATTTTATTTACCTAAATTACCCAAATAAAACACCTCTTGTCGTTGGCAAGTGGAGGTGGGGCTGCCAGAGTATACTAATTAAAAATACACACCTTTGATCGACTTGGCTTTTATACAAGGGCACGCATTCTTCTAGTACATAAACCCTATTTTTCTTCATCAGCGACATGAAAAAGAATGTCCGGCCTTTCATACGTAACACAGCTTCCGTTTTCATTAGGGTTTTCGTCCATTATCTGCAACAGACACACGTACATTTTTTTTCCTCCTTTTCCCCTCCCCCTTCTTTTTCCCCCTTTTCCTTTCTTCTTCCTCTTTCCCCTCTCTCTTCTTTCCCCCCCCTTTCAATTATTTAGTTTCCATATTTACCTTTGAAGGCTCCCATATTCTTTATTGCATCCACTACTAATGTTTGGTTTGATGGAATTTTCGTCTAAAAAAAGTTTGAAGATTTTTAAATAAAATTATAGATTTACATTAGAGCCACAAAAATTTAAAAAAGAACCATTTTCATAGAAAAAGAGCCAAACATTTTTTCTTTCTTATTTATGTTATTTTTTTCAAAATATCTCTTTGACAATAACGTAAAATAGCACATTCTTTTCATTTCTTAAGTGTTCTTGAACTTTAAAATTAAAACAAAACATATTTCATCTATTAATTTATGCTCTTTGAGGCCTGTTTCAGACGACATAAATTTTTATTTCGTCACAATACTTCATTCAAATAAGACTCTTTGCTTAAGCATTCTAGATTTTAAACTAGTTCAAAATGTTTCTATCTACGTGCTCCCTTCTCCCCCTTCCAAAACAAACCAAACAATATTCAATATTCTTATATCCAAAAAAAATTTCTTCACTTATTCGTCTAATATTTTCAGTTCATTGAATGAAAATATATTTTTAAAATAACGTAAAATTTATTCCAACATTCCCTTTCATGAGAATTCTTAATTTACAAGTAAAACAAAATTTTTATGTATTTATCACGCTTTTCTATATTTATAAGTCTTTTACGAACCTTACATAATTTGGATCTATACTTGTACAGAGTTCCTTGTATGGCATTATATTTGATACTGAATCAAATTTAATTTGGTTTGGTCAAAAAATTGCCCTCTGCCGAAGCAGAGCTGTGTGGAAGGGACAATATATTTCTTATAAATCCCACTAATTCCTTAAATACTTCAACCTCGTGTTTTGGCTTTTGCCAGTTCTTCTCCTAAAATAAAAAAAATCTCTGCTTTTAACTTGGCTTCAGTTAGCTTTAACATGGCCCACTGGCCCCATCTGATCCGGATTCATATAAATACTCAAGTTTTTAATTAGTAATCATTAGAACTGCGTTGGCTGGTGTGATCAGCAATGAGAGATTTAATATCCTCTTGGCCAAAATCAAAAGCCTGCATTACTTTGCAGAACCTGCTCAAAGTAAAATTCGCGGAACTGCTCTTTACTTTTTAAAGTCAGGATTTTCTATCTATAAGTAATAGTCTTTAATTCTACATAAAATGATATCTACGGGACAATAAATGAGAATTTCTAAGTCGCTACAACATAAAAGCAACTAAGTCCCAAAGTCTTTAAAAATATGTTCTGCAGGTATTTTGAAAATATAGCTTTGATATTTGGCATATTTACAATTATCATATTGTTGATCTAAAATATATCATTTTGATATGTTTAAAATGTAAAAGTAATATATTTGT
>JAEIFU010001312.1:0-73457 GCA_018904235.1 Lordiphosa stackelbergi
GTAGGAAGAAAACTCAGCAAAAAAGTGCTTTGAATGCTGAAGGGAAGGAAAGACGGTCAGTATTAAAAACCTCAAACAAACCAATATATGGCATAGCTCCCAAAAAAAGATAGATAGTATCAATCGGTCCGAAAAGCAGTTTTAGTAAGAAAAACTCTTTGTTTTTAACAGAAACGTTGCCAAACTTATGAGTTTTCTATGATTTTTTTCAAGTTCCGTCAAATTAACAACTATATGGTATAGCTCCCAGAGAAAAGATAGTTGTGAAAATCGTGTTTGTAGGAAAATCTGTTTTGTTTTCAATGGTAAGGTTTTCAAATTTTATGATTTCAAGGAATTCTACAAAGTTTGGAAACGAAAGGTAAAAAAGAAAAAGATAATAAGTTTTCCTCTATTTTCCCCAACATGGATTCGACAAATTCTGGTGTATCCCAACGTTATGTTACGCACCTTATTTACATCACAACCTGCATATTTTCCTCATTTATGTTTACTCTTTGTATCATCATGTTTGTACCCACCTTGAGTAAACCTTTAACACGAACAACTACCAATTTTTGTTAACTCTATGCTGACTCTTATTACAGAGGAAGTAATCCTGGCCGAAGAGCGTACAACGGAAGAGGAGAAAATGCACATAATGGAAGGTTTGTATCTTTCATATCCCATATCATATATATTCAAATACGAATACCTATTCCCCATTCCAGCTCGTAGACGTAATGCTGCCAAACGGAAAAAGCTGAAAAGCTTGGGCAAATCCAAGTCCACAGACACTGAAGAGGAGGAGGCTGAAGAGGACTATGGTGACGATGGTAAGAAATTGATATGGTAAAACAAAACAAAAGAAAAACACTTATACCAGGGAAGGACCAATTTTTGATTAAGCATGGCAATACTAATTTATCAGACCTGTTTCATCTAAAGGATACCCCTTTTGGTTTTTGCAATTAATTATATATACATATTTTCGTTCTTAAATTTCACCAATACTCAAAATACAATACGAAATTGTAAATCTTACATTGAATCTATTCAAAATGTGTAAGTAAATTATAAGTTTAAAATATATGTACAAGCATTTTGCACTATGGACAAGAGAGCACTGTCAATCATTATCAGATAGGCTAGTCATATGCATATCTGTATTTTCTAGTAAACGAGTCCCCCCCCCACTTGTCGTTAATAGTTTGATACTTGAATACAGTCATTAATTCTTCATTTACAATAATTTTGCACAAAAGTATTTGGAAATGTAAACAGCACACATATTGTGTTAGAATGATGGAGTTACCAGTTTTGGGCGAGGTCAGGGTCGCACGCAGATTCTGCTGAAATCTTAGTCGTTCACTCTCTACCTTCGCGTACATGTCGATAATGAATTGTTGGAATGACATAGTCGAATCATCATACGATACGCATAAAAGTCGAGCTCACTCTCTTGTTTTTCGACTATCCTACCCGCAACGTCCGTCAACAGCAGGCGCATTAAATCTATGCAGTTCCTCTCCAGCTAGTGTTTTATCAGGATTGATGTCACTTTGCAATTCGTTTATAAGTGATATAAAGAATTTCAATAATTCATTGTGCTCATTCAAAAGGAAGTCCAGCTCACTGACGATGCGCCTGGCGTTAGGCGAATTGAGGTTATTGTAGCCGCAACGTGCATCCACACTATGGACGTCCTCACCGCTCATTAAGTAAACTTGTAAATTTATTGTGCATTATATCTGTTGCTTCGAACGAAGTCATTTGAAAGCATGAATTAAATCTACGAATATACTTCACAAACAGGTTTGAATCTGGATCCGTGCCGATGAGCAAGCCGTTCAATGATTCTGGTGGCGTCTTTCCTCATGCTCAATTGGGACATTCTTTGTCCATAGCACCAATCAAGACTTTCGGATGAGCGGAATATACGTTATCTGGCTCATACTCGAACATAGTAGATGTAAATGCTTGAAGTACTTTTTGGCATTGTCAATCAATTGTTCTGCGTGTATTAACATCTGTCCGACGCGCTTGTCTTTGCTCCAATTGTTGTTGTAGAACGCGGATTCATGTAAAGGGGATTCAGTAAATGCTTGCAATAAACTATACAAAGGAACAACAAAGTCAAAACTTAAAACATGGATAACGGAACATTGATCCGATTATATACTCCGACTGTGTACTGTTTGCCTAAAGATGCGTTCACATTAAAGCTGTTCAGCTGATTATACAGCCTACGACTTCTCTGGTATTTGTTCCAACTCCCAGAATCGTTTTGTCGCTCTTAATCGAAATATTGCATGCTAAAACTTCAAGTGAAGTGCCCTGAGAGTATTTTCCGGAAACTATCCAGCCCAGCAAAGTTTTCTGTATTATTGGGAACAAACAAAGTTTTCTGTATTCATAGAACTCTTCGGCTCCCAAGAGCTGATCCACCTTAGCAGGCTTATGGAACAGAGGGTCAGCAAGTTCAATGTTAGCTTTCTGGTCTGGTTGATATTTTGAAATCGAGTCAAAAACCCAAATTGTTGTTTAATTGCAGCGGTGTTGTTCTACAATGTTTAGTGAAGCATTTTTACGACATAGACGAAGACGCTGTGCCAATTTCTCTCATATATAAAATTGATTTGAGAGCCAGAGTCTTGAACTACAAGTCCAAGTTGAAGTTGACCAAATCTTTCCTTTAGCTTAACAACAGCGGTAGCCAAGATTACATGATCCATACACAACACACGACTTACATAAGCCTGTTGCTTTAAAGCAGGATCAGTGGTTTGAGGCCTTTCCACATCATAACTGTGTAGTAGAGTTTGATGAGGTTTGGAACACATTCGACATTTCATTCCTTTATATGTTTGTCTTCAAACTGTACAAAGTCGAACCGCTGAGCAACAGGAAGAGCGCTCAATGATTGACAACTCACAATATTATAATCCGCAACTGAACAATAGGTACATTTAGGATCAGATTTTTGTTCACTTTTAGAACAAGAAAACGAAGCTCTTGTGTGGCTTTTGTTTAATTCCTGTTTGGTGGACTCTTCAGCCGCCAAATGCTGGTAGCGCCGACTCAAGGTGACTGCACTATCCGCCCAAGAAGGCAACTTATCATAATCAAGATGCTCTTCAAAGCAGTCCCTGCTCGGGCGCCATAATGAAAAACTCCGTGAGGATTTTCCCGAAGTGTTAGAAGTAAATATCCACAAAAATAAGTTGTCCCGCTGCCTGCTGTTTTCCAAAAGGCTTTTCTTTCTTTTGTTTCAAAGGTTTTATTTGTTTGGCTGTAGCCAGCAATCAATCTCAGCTAAAAACTAAGAACAATAAGTGACCATAGGAGTGGTCTAAGCAAACTTTTTGTAGTTTGCGTTACACGGCGAGTGCGCGGATGAGATAAAAGGGATGAAAGCGGACAAGATAAATATAGATATTTGAAGAGATGCTGCAAGCCTCTTAACTTAGTTATGCCCTTTTCCATTATTATCTACGTATTCTATTACTTTAACAAACTTCATGTGTCTAATGTATGTAATGTAGTATCTAATGATTAAATATATGCTCCAACAGCGGACACTCACCGAATTTCGAAGAGACCACAATCTTGCAACAAGAGAACAACTACAGTAAACGCTTTACTCTCGAAATGTTACATAGTATAGACACAACAACAGAAAAGAGAATTAACTATAAGGCGGACACCATAAACTGCACCCACATATACAGACATCTACTCAACAAACATTAGCTTAGTATTGAACTCCACGTTAGGGCAGACGTGTTAAATGTAAATGTTATAATTGGTGAATTGTTCTTTGTAGTGTCCCTGAAAACGGATGACGAAGGGCATCCGAAATATGTTGGAAACAAACACCTACTGAGTTTTCTTCTTGACCTCGAGCCGGCAAGCATCACATTCTACAATTAGAAAGGTCGCTAACCAAGAACTCTGCTCTAACATTTCGCACGTGTGTTCCTGCATTCGTTCGACGGCCCAAACAGCCACCCCTACGTGTTGCTGTTATTGTTTACTATATCATACAAACACACACACGGATAGGCCAAATTGAAACGATTGAGGAAAACGATATTCCGAGAGACACAGATGAGCAGCCTGCTGCATCGTCAATTCAAAAGAATGTTCTACAGTGGGACACCCAAATTATCTAGCGTTACAAAATATAGTTAAAAACCTGCAACATCTGGATAAACCTGCTTGATCATATTAAACGTCTCTGTAGCAGACTTACAGACTTAATCGCGTACCTCTTGCCAGCTTTCACCACTCACAGAAACACGTCGCGCAAAAATGCCTGTCCTGACTCTCCAGGTGATCGGAGACAACTGACCAGGCGCTCGTTCGTTAGCTAGGAACGTCCTCGACCGAATCCAGTAGCGGCGGTCAGCCTAAAGTTCTGCCGTCAGTTCATCATTCAGCCGCATGTGTGCGCGCGCCCCCTTAATGATTAAAATTTTGAAGTAATTAGAGATAAAACCAAAATTATTCCTCAAACACCGGTTCGAACCTGAAACTAGGTTCAGCGACCTTCTGAACTACGTGAACTCGAACCAAAAAATATGATCATATTCGTGTTCATTTTTTAGAGGTTTACCCTCAATGGAAAGCACATTCCTTGTGTATCGATAGATGCAATTTATCCAGTCTATTAAGTAGTTCGAAATGCCATACCAAATCCTTGGTATTAGCTTTCCTTAGTCTGCAGTTAAAACCTTTAGAGTGCGGGGTAAATCAATGTATGTAACATGTATCTCTGTGCTAGTGCTAAACATCCACCTACTTATGTATGTATCTAAATGTCCAACTAACAATATTTCACAAATGTCTGTAAAATAGCTGTCTGTATTTGGGTCTTACATACATACCTACATAGTGATCCCCTCCAGTTATAGAAATTGTGTCTTTGCATATGGATCGAACTGATCGTTTTGTGTGTACCTTTCAGGTTATCTGAAAACGCGTTCGAAACCTCAAGGCAGTTGTACGGGTTTCTGGCGTGCAGAGAAGAGATTCCGTTTCTGGATACGTCACACAGTGAAGACGCAGTGGTTCTATTGGTTTGTAATAGTTCTGGTCTTTCTCAACACCGTTTGCGTGGCCGTCGAGCACTATGGTCAGCCGTCGTTTCTCACGGAGTTTCTGTGTAAGTATTTGGGGGGGGGGGGGGGGCAGGCATCGATATATGGTTTAATGTTATCCTTCACTACAGATTATGCCGAATTCATCTTCCTGGGCCTCTTCATGTCGGAAATGTTCATCAAGATGTATGCCCTGGGACCGCGCATCTACTTTGAGTCCTCATTCAATCGTTTCGATTGTGTCGTCATTAGTGGTTCGATATTCGAGGTGATCTGGTCCGAGGTCAAAGGCGGTTCCTTCGGTTTGTCTGTGTTGCGTGCTCTGCGCCTGCTGCGCATCTTCAAGGTGACCAAGTATTGGTCATCGTTGCGCAATCTGGTCATCTCTCTGCTGAACTCGATGAGATCGATCATCTCATTGTTGTTCCTGCTCTTCTTGTTCATACTGATATTCGCCCTGCTCGGCATGCAGCTATTCGGCGGGCAATTCAATCTGCCCGGAGGCACACCCGAAACCAATTTCAATACATTCCCCATAGCCCTGTTGACCGTATTCCAAATCCTTACCGGCGAAGATTGGAACGAAGTGATGTACCAGGGCATCATATCGCAGGGTGGTGCAAAGAAAGGAATGATTTACTCTATGTAAGTTTTGGTTTAACTTTGTGATTGATTTGCTAAAAGTCGGGCCTAGCTAAGTAGTATGTGCATCCATATCATAAATGACCATTTCCCTGCGCTTCCAATTCATTGAACGTCGAACCATTAATGTGAGCAATCGCGCACGAATAACCCTCAATCGGACTTCAGAGCTTGAAGAATTTAGTTTGAAATTCTGCAAGCCAAGTTCCGTCCATCTCTGATCGGTCGTTAGTCATCGCCCACCATCAAAATCAAAACGTAAGTGTAGACACAATGACACAACTGATAAGACCCCACCGTTCCCGAGATTGTTGTATGCTTACCATTTCTATTGTTGTATCTATTTCCAGCTAAGTCCATCAACTATAAGGCTTCTCGCTATGTGGTCCCATCCGTATTGCTTAAAAAAACTACTTTGAGAATATTTGTTCGAATTTAATGGCTTGCATTTATTTCGATTTTAGTTGATATGATAATGAACCAAATGCCATTCGATATGTGGATGAGAGAGGCAATACTATATGTTATGTCATTTTGCTGCGATTCGGTTGAAACTGGGAAATAGTTGGGGTTGCAATCTCTTTCTTGTGATTGTTGTTGTTTGACAAAGCATTTTTCTTCAAAAATCCTGATTTTTGTACAGGGAAAAAGGGCTGCTACGAGAGGGGCAAATTTAGAAGCAAACGAAAAGGATATCCGAGATGCCTGCTCGGGCGCCATATGTAAAGATGCATCTTGAGTTGCAGAGTATGGATCGAGTGGGAGGTGAAACTTTTCTGATCTTTTGGTCTTAAGTTTTCTGATTTCAAGCGAACAACGAGTTAGCAGACTCCAATAACTGTCAATAAAAAACCAACTAAATTTCAATTCAAATTGTTAAAAAGGAATGAGTTTTTGGTTTGCTTGGATTCGGCAAGATAAAAATCTTTGAAAATACAGTCTGAGCATATCAAGGCCATATGCTAGCGGTAATTGGCTGACGAGCCAAACGCTCTTTCTGGCTGTACAAACAGAACTTAACTCTTTCCCAAGAAGGTGATAATCTATTTACATTGGAAATATGACAACATGAAAGCCTACTAGATTATCATGTCATTATGCGTAGAACAGTGTGAAGGCAGCCTAATTTTATGAGCTACTAGCAGGTACCCTTCGTGCGTTGCTAAGCCCCATTAGAATTTTAAACACAAAACGAAGAAGTGAAGATTACTTGGCAATTGACATCTATCAAATCTTCATCTAGCAGAATTCGTCATTTTTGATATTTGATATTCATGATAATTTAAACAACAACATCCCATTTTACCCGTCTTTATGTCGATCAGAACTCATTAATTTTATTTTTAAATATAGGTTGTAAAAAGTATTGTGGTATTTACTTTCTTTACATAGTTTATTATGTTTTTTACTAACTTTTGATTTCATTTTTTTAGAAAAAGAAATAATATACGGCATATTTTACAGTACTTACTACGATAAAGGCAAAAATGCATCTCATGCTGCCAATAAAATTTGTGCAGTTAACAATTTTCGTTCTTCGAGGTGATCGAAGATGCGCCACGGGTCCGAAGGCCTGTCGTCGAAAATTGCGATAAAATCGCTGAATTGATCGAAAAGAGACCGGCATGGTAACGCCGTAGCATCGGCAAAGAGCTGGGCATGAGTCATCAAACCGTTATAAACCATTTTAGAAGCTTGAATTCAAATGAAGCTCGATGTATGGGTGCCCACGACGACGCAAAAAATTTTTGCCCATTGCGAATCGCTTTATAGCGCCAAAAAATACTCCCTTTTTGAGCGGATTGTGACTGGCGATTAAAGTGGGTCACTTACGACAACGTGAATCGCAAAAGGTCGTGATAAGCGGTGAAGCTGCCCAGACGGTGCCCAAGCCTGGATTGACGGCAGGAGGTTCTTCTGTGTGTTTGGTGGTTGGCAGGGATCATCCACTATGAGCTGCTCCCCCTATGGCCAAACGCTTAATTCGGACCTGCTGCCAACAACTGATCGCAAATGCAGCACTCATGCAGAAGAGGCCATCTTTGGTCAACAGAGGCCGAATTTGTCTTCCATCAGGACACAGGCCAGCATCTTTGGTGACGCCAGAAGCTCCGGGAGCTCGGATGGAGGTTCTTTTTTTACCATTAGGTCGGATCTCGCACCAAGTGATTTCCACCTATTTCTGTCCAGGCGAACGAGCTTGGTAGTCGGAAGTTGGCCACAAAGAGTCCTGTGAAAATTGGCCTAGTTTTTCAATAGGAAGGAGCTTCTATAAGAGGCATTATGAAGTTGGCATCCGTTGGGAACTCGTCATCGAAAAAACTGCTCATATTTGACTTAAATCCGCTTATTATAACCAATTTTATGAACAATTGAAAATTCAATAAAAATCCCGCAAGACTTTTTTGACAACCTTATAGTTAAACTGATTTAAAGTCACCTCCTATTTTAGACTGTTCAATCTAAACCTCTAATTTACCAACGTCAGCCCTTTTTTAAATATTCCAAAATTTTATTTTTTTGTTTTTGTTCTAAACTATTATATATGCGTTTCCAATTGACATTTAACCAATCTACCCATTGAAAATTTCTGATTTTTTTCTTTTCTTTTGAAAATTTCGCGGTTTTTGGTTTTCGTACAGGAAAAAGGGCTGCTACGGGAGTTGTAAACTCAACAGGGGGGGCAAAATCATCCGATCTCAAAAAACTTTAAAAAATTAAAGAAAACGAAAAGTTATTCGTGATCCCTGCTCGGGCGCCATAAGTAAGGATGACCATTTCCCGCTCATTTCTTCAGCTGGGAAACTTTCCAGGGCAAGCGTCCCTAAAATTTCATTACAATCAGATGAACGGTGTATAATTTAGCAAATTTCGCGGTTTTTTGGAACATTTTTCGCCCAATTTTTAAAATTAGAAACCATGGCAGGCCAGCGTTCAACCATTCTCCAAAGTTTCTTCACAGTCGGCATAAGGCAAAGACAAACATTTTTATATACTTATATAGATGAGTATAGTTCAAATCAGAAACAAAGTCCAGGCTAACTTCTCTACACTCTCTCTCTAGGTTCAACTAGTCCTAGTACCAACCGAATCACAGACTATTGCCTAATGTAGTTGAGCCACCACAATTGAATTGGTTTAAACTCACTGCCTGAACTCACTTTATTTCGGTTTTGTATGTTTTTTTTTTCTCGCCTCGGCAGATACTTTATCGTTTTGGTACTCTTCGGAAATTACACGCTATTGAATGTGTTCTTGGCTATCGCCGTTGATAATTTGGCGAATGCCCAAGAACTTACAGCAGCCGAAGAGGAACAAGTCGAAGAGGATAAAGAGAAACAATTGCAGGAACTGGAAAAGGAAATGGAGGCCCTACAGGGCGATGGTGTGCATCTGGAGAATGGCGATGGCACTGTGGTCACCAGCAAGGGCAAAAGTAAAAAGAAGGACGACGACAAAAAGGAGGAGGAGGAGGTGACAGAGGGTCCCAAGCCCATGTTGCCATACTCATCGATGTTTATACTCTCGCCGACAAATCCGTAAATATGCTACCACCTAGTTTTGACCCAATATGAGCTAGACTATAAACCGGGGCGGGGCAGTTAACTGTTTAATAAGTATCTTCTCAGGTATCCCTGATCTCTGTCTCTCTCTCTCTCTCTATATATATATATACAATAATATTTGAATATGTGATCAACAATTTACTAACTGTTTTCCATACTCTTTTTTTCCTTTACTTTTTTTCCTTTTCCACTTTGTTTTGTGTGTGTGTGTGTGTGTGTGATTCCGTTAAAAAATCTTATGTTCCACAAAATACTAAAACCAAAATTGAATTGAACTCAAATTTCGAATGAATCAACCAACCAACCACAAAATGTTTGTAAATATACAACAAAATTCACCATGCAAACTCATCTACCAAAATCATCAACTCATCATCTTCAACAACGAACGAAAAACATTCAAAAATCCTACCAAAAAACCACCGAAATATTGGAACCACCCTCCCCTCCAAAAACAAAAAACCAAAAACCAAAAAAAATGATTCAAAATAAATTCTAAAACGGCAAATCGGAACCATTTAAATCAAAAACATAAACACCTTCCCCCAACAACAACAACAACAAATAATGAAAACTCAAATCAAACGACGAATGCGCAAAAAACAACTACAACAACAACAACCTCCTACCTTCCTACCTCTACTACTACCAACAACTACTACTACCAACAACAACTACCAACAACAACTACCACCAACCACCAACTACAGCATACGACGCGGCGCCCATTGGGTGGTCAATTTGCCATATTTTGATTTCTTCATTATGGTCGTCATCTCAATGTCATCCATTGCCTTAGCCGCCGAGGATCCCGTTCGTGAGAACTCCAGGCGCAACAAGATCCTAAATTACTTTGATTATGCATTCACCGGCGTATTCACGATAGAAATGTTGCTGAAAATTGTAGACTTGGGTGTCATCCTGCACCCTGGCAGCTATTTAAGAGAATTCTGGAATATTATGGATGCTGTGGTCGTTATATGCGCTGCTGTTAGTTTCGGTTTCGATATGAGCGGTAGCAGCGCTGGACAAAATTTGTCGACTATCAAATCGCTGCGGGTCCTGCGTGTGCTGCGTCCATTGAAGACCATTAAGCGGGTGCCAAAATTGAAAGCCGTCTTCGACTGCGTCGTGAACTCATTGAAAAATGTTGTTAACATTCTAATCGTGTACATATTGTTTCAATTTATATTTTCTGTTATTGGAGTACAATTGTTCAATGGGAAATTTTTTTATTGTACGGACGAAAGTAAACATACTTCCGCAGAGTGCCAGTAAGTAAACTAAGAACAAATTTCAAAAGCTCAAACAAATTTGATCGATCTCTGATTTTGGTTGCTTAGATTTTGATTTGTTTCGAAGATCGTTTGCTTAGTCCTTGGTTTCCTATGTTTTATTTGTGATTTGTGATTGATCATTTGATACTGCTCCTATAGACGCGCCACACTTTCTCGCTGTAACTCTCTGTCGTCTGTCTCTCTCGCTCGCTCGCTCGCTCTCTGTCTGTCTATGTATGTATCTCTGTCTGTCGCTCTCTCTCTCTCTCTTGCTAAATTCCTGTCATTGTTTGAATGTTTCTGTCTAAAAAGCTCAAAGTCCCATAGATAAATTGTGCTTATAGAGCTAGAAGAATCCCTCATATTTCATACATGTGTATGTACATATCTCTGAACCCCACCGCCCCCCAAAGTCCCGATTCCAGGCAGTTGTATATACATACATACATGCATACCAACATAACTCCCACTGTGCTCCATATTCAGGGTAATGCCACCCAAATAACCTGATCCAAAACATACATACATATTGATGTCTAGATGTTTAGTGTTTAATTTGAACTATTTTTTAATTAGAAACACATTAAATGGGATCATCCAAAAACCAAAATATTCCTAAATGTTGTATTTGTGTTAAAAGACCAAAACGAGAGAGTGAAAAAGTTAGGGTGTCTAAAATAGGGATTTATCATCATGGTGACCCCCGCCCTCCTCATTCTATTTGTATATATATATACATGCCAGCCTCTATATATGGATGGTTTTGTACATTTGAGATTAGTCCCGTGAAGTGGTTTGCTTGAGGGAGAAGAAAACGAATTGTCTTCTGAGCTTTCTTCTGGATTACAAACCAAAAATGTTCCTAAAACGCTATTTTTGCTCCAGTGCGACGAGTAAAAGCGACCTAAAAGCCTAATCACTCGATTGAAACCTTCCCACAACGCTTTTATGATTTTATTGTAAGAAATAGCGGTACCCATCTAGCGCTAATGTACCAACTTCTAATGAATTCTCTTCATGTTTTGAAATGAAAGTCAAAACACTACTTTAATGCCATGAAGCTTCGACAAACATGCTTTTGAAACCTTCTCACAACTCTTTAATGGTTGCCTGGTGAGTAATAGCGACACCCATCTAGCGCTAATATACCAACTTCTTATGAATTCTCTTCATGTTTTAAAATGAAAGTCAGAACACGGCTTTAATGCAATGAAGTTTCGACAAAAATGCTTTTGAAACCTCCCAACAACTCTTTTATGGTTGTATGGTGAATAATAGCGGCACCCATCTAGCGCTAATATACCAACTTCTTATGAATTCTCTCAGAACACTGCTTTAACGCGACGAAGCTTCGACAAACATGCTTTTGAAACCTTCTCACAACTCTTTAATGGTTGCCTGGTGAGTAATAGCGAGCACCCATCTAGCGCTAATATACCAACTTCTAATGAATTCTCTTCATGTTTTGAAATGAAAGTCAGAACACTGCTTTAATGCTATGAAGCTTCGACAAACATGCTTTTGAAACCTTCCCACAACTCTTTTATGGTTGTATGGTGAATAATAGCGAGACCCATCTTGCGCTCAGAACACGGCTTTAATGCAATGAAGTTTCGACAAAAATGCTTTTGAAACCTCCCAACATCTCTTTAATGGTTGCGTGCTGAGTAATAGCGACACCCATCTAGCGCTAATATACCAACTTCTTATGAATTCTCTTCATATTTTCAAATGAAAGTCAGAACACTACTTAAATGCCATGAAGCTTCGACAAACATGCTTTTGAAACCTTCTCACAACTCTTTAATGGTTGCCTGGTGAGTAATAGCGACACCCATCTAGCGCTAATATACCAACTTCTTAGCAGTTTTTTCCAAGGAAGAAGAATTCAAGCTAAAACTCGGCTTTAAAGCGTTGAAGCTTCGCCAATTACTCGATGAAAACCTTCTTCTCACAGCAATATTATAACTTTATTGTGATTACCAAAGGCACCCATCTATTCCCAATATACCATTTTTTTAGAAGTACAAAGTGATCAAACTCAAGCCGGTTACTTCTGCGACTGCTCTCTTTTTCTCTTATGATATGAATGTACTCACTTTTTTTTGTTACCAAATGCGAGCCTATACATGACCCCGAAAATATCGCCCCTTACCCTACCCCAACCATCCCCTGTTTCGTATGTTGTCTTGTAGATCGTTTTCATTTCGTTTAATTATATGTCTTTCGGTTTTTTGTGTAATTTTCATTTTGAAAAAACAAAAAAGGTGCACTGATTCTACAGAATGTAAGAGTAGCATTTTAAAGTTTCTCGCCTAGTTTTTCTTGCCTGACTTGTCTCACCAACAATCACGCGAGTAAACGGGCCAAAAACACACAAAAAAAAAAAAAAAAAAAAAAATCCAAAAGTATAAACAAATATTCCAAATCAATAATTACCAAAAAAAAAAAAAGGAAATGAAAAGAATAACTGAACTGCGCCCAAATCAACATCTTTTCTAGTTTTCTTCAGTTTCTGTGTATATTTGTACTACTATATGTTGCCTTCACCGGGAAAAAACAAAACAAACCCAAAATTTTTTACCAAGCAACCGCGTTAAGCATGCAAATTTCCAATTGGGTATTCTCCAAAATACCAAAGAGTCCATATTACTACCAGAAGATTTCTTAATAAGCAAGCAAGCTTAGACATGTCAACGGGCCCAGTTATAGTTATAGATTAGCCCACCAATTCAGTGTCAGACCCTAATCCCAACCCCCCAAAAAAAAAGAACACAAACATTATTTCATCTGTATATAGCAGCAGACTTAAAGCCAATCTCAATGGTGTGCTTAGTGTGTATTAATCATATTGTAAAACATTCGTAGATCTAGACAAAATGCACTCGGAAAAGTAGATTGATCGTAAAATTAAGAAGCTTAGAAAAAAACTAAACAAAGCTTTTTGGGTAGAAGGTAAAACCAGGCCAGAATCACTTAAGTCTTACCATTGCCATTTGCATTTGTAAAAGAAGTAAAGATAATTGAATCTATAGTTAAAATTTGTATGCTGATATATATAGAAAAAGTATCTATATCAATTCGTGAACTAAAATATCGAAATGTCGCTAATGTGGGATAAAGGTTAAGTAAACTCACTCCAAACTGCTGACAATTATGTTGGCTAACAAATCTACAAAAGTCACGTATAAGAAGAGTCAATGATCATGAGTAACTGGACAAGAATCAATGAACAAGGTTACTGAACAAGAGACAACACTGAACAAGAGTCACAAGAGTTAAGGAATAAGAGTCACTGATTAAGAGTCAATGAACAAAAGGCACTGAATAAGAGGTAATGAACAAGGATCAATAAATAAGAGTCACTGAAGAAGTCACTTAACAGGAGTTACTGAACAGAAGTCACTGAACAAGAGTCAATGAACAAAAGGAACCGATCAAAAGTTACTTATCAAGAGTCACTGAACAAGATTCACAGAAGAAGAGTCACTGAACAAGATTTAATGAAAAAGAGTAACTGAATAAGAGTACCTGAACAAGAATCAATCAACTAGGGACACCAGAGTCAATGAACAAAAGACAGCACTGAACATTGAACTAGATTCACTGTGCAAGAGTCACTGAACAAGGAACACTAAAAAATCACTGAGCAAGTCTTTTTTGAAGAGTCAGTTCACAAGAGTCACTGAACAAGAATTATTGAACCAAAGACAACACAGAACAAGAGTCACTGAACAAAAGTAACAGATCAAAAGTTACCTATTAAGAGTCACTGAAAAAGAGTTACTGAACAAGATTCACTGAACAGGAGTCACAGAACAAGAGTCACTGAACAAGAGTCAATGAACCAAAGACAACACTGAACAAGAGTCACTGAACAAAAGTAACAGATCAAAAGTTACTTATTAAGAGTCACTGAACAAGAGTCACTGAGCAAAAGTCACTGAACGAAAGTAACTGATCAAAAGTTACTTATTAAGAGTCACTGAACAAGAGTTACTGAACAAGATTCACTGAACAAAAGTAACAGATCAAAAGTTACTTATTAAGAGTCACTGAACAAGAGTTACTGAGCGAGATTCACTGAACAGAAGTCACAGAACAAGAGTCAGTGATCAAAGACAAAGCTGATCAAGAGTCACTGAACAAGAGTCATTGAACAAAAGTCACTAAACCAAAGTACATGATCAAAAGTTACTTATCAAGAGTCACTAAACAAGAGTCACTGAACGAAAGTAACTGATTAAAATATACTTATTAAGAGTCACTGAACAAGAGTTACTGAACAAGAGTCACTGAACAAGAGTTAATGAACAACAGTAACTTAATAAGAGTACCTGAGCAAGAGTCAACCAACTAGGGACACTAAAGTCACAAAAAGAGCTCACTGAATAAAAGAGCCACTGAACAAGAGTTAACTGAACAAAGAGAATAAGAATCAAGGATCACGAACAAGACCTGACAAGAGTCAATGAACAAATGACAACACTGAACAAGAGTGACTAAATAACTGAATAAGAGGACCTGAACAAGAGGCAATCCACAAGGGACACTAAAAAAGAGCCACTAAATAAGAGTCAGTGAACAGGGTAAACAGTGAACAAGTGTACCTGAAGCAAGAGTCCAAAAAGAAGAAAAGACTCTGAAAAAGAGCCACTGAACAAGAGTCACCGAACAAGATTCACTGAACGAGAGTGAATGAACAAGAGTCACTGCACATAAGTAACTGATTAAGAGTACCTGAACAAGAGTTAATCAACAAGTGACACTAGAAAAGAGTCACTGAACAATAGTTACAGAGCAAGAGTCATTGAAGAAAAGTAACTATACAGGACTCTCTAAGATAAAGGCACTGAACAAAGTCCTTGGACAAAAAAAGAACAATTGTAGAAGTGAACAACTCTTTTTCGTTCACTCACTCATGATTAACCAAACACTAGTCCATGCTCAATTAAACGAGGGGCACGAGAAAAAGTACAAAAGTTCTAGAAGTACTCTAAACATAAAGCAAGATATACAAAAGTGCAATTGGGAAGGTTTTTCCTATCTTAGTTAAGAGGGTAGACCAGTGTGACGGACACTACTTTACACTCGTACATGTGACGGACGTTATTTTTAACTGTTTTGTGGAATTTTTTTTTTGAAGAGCGATTAAAACTTAAAACTTTGAACGATTGAGATACATTTAGAAATTTTTTGACGTCGAAATTATGAGAACTTCAGTTAAAGAATGTTTGACTAACCCATTCCGCCCATTTGATGCCCTATTGGACTAGAAAAATAAAAAGACTCATACCTAGCTAAAGCCAAGGTACGAAAACTAACTACCAAATTATTCGTAGAACTTTTTGAGAACCGATCATATAAAGAAAGTAATCTGCCGCTCTGTTTAGAGCACAGTTTCTACAAACTGCATAGTTATAGTTAGTTTAGTATTTTAAGTTCCATTTCAGCATAGGTTCAATTTTATGATCACTTTTTCCGAGTGCACTTAGTTGACGAGCTCTTCTTTCTTCTTACATGCATAAAAATAAGTTTTTTTTCCAATAAATTAACGTATTATTCAGTGTCTTAGAGTTTCTTTCTTCCTTGTCTTATGTATAAAACTATTACAATTAAATGAAATCGAATCGAATCGAAAAGCATTGGCCAGAGTCAGTCGTCTCATCGTTGCACTCGTGAGTTGAGTGGCGCACTCAATGCGCTCACTCATCGCAGTGGAGAAGTGAAAACAAAAGCAGATACTAACCAAAAATGAATGAAAGAGTCACGAGTATCGTTTTGTTTTAGCTGTTTGGCCTTCGTATGTATGCAATAACTTGGGAGGCAAAAATTCAAATCAATCAAAACGAACAAACAAAAAAAAAAGAAAAGAAAAAAGAAAAAAAAAATACAAAATAATTACCAAAATAATACATATGTACACTACACACACACACTCTCACACACACACACATTAAATTAAGTACTCGCGAGTACGAGCGCAGCTGCCTTGTTACACATCACCGAACGAACAACGGGCCGTACCACAAGCCGAAGAGTTATACACTTGTTCATCCTCATACATTTTACCATTCACTAGGATGCACCAAGTTGTTCGTATCAGTTGACAAAATGTATTGCTTAGGTTGGTTTTCGAGCATTTCTTTTTTTATACGCCTCCGCCAGACTGTACGGTTAGAGTTAGACAACATGCGAATGCCTCTACACTCGTACAAGTCGAACACAGCAAGAACAAGCATAACCACTTAACCACTTAACTCATTCTATATATGGCCTCCCACATCATATCTACAGGCAGGCATGGACATGCAATTAGCACAAATGGACAATAGTCAAATGGAACTATATAAAAAAAATATCATTCTTTTTCTCGGTGTAAATATATAAATTGCACTATTTGGCTCAGATTTTCTCCTACGCGTTTCGGCAATTATATTGCCCGCTTCAGGGAGTCTGTACATTTTATTTGTTTGATCTACAAACTTGGGGTTGGACTCTTCCAAAACCCCGTCTTAGGGAAATGGAAAAAGAAACTCCTGTCTTCTCTCTCTTACCGTTTGGGCCAAACAGTCAGTCAGGACAATCTATTTTCTATCTCCCTGGAAAATCCTGGCTATCGAAGTTTCGGTTTTTGAATATTGTTTTGGCTTAGGCATAAACTACATACTTTTTGATGTGAAACATCTTTAATTTCGTCACGTGACGCTGTGAAAGAGGAGTGAAAGAGGGAAAAGAGGTGGAAACAGGGGCTTTGTGACTTAATAGTGATAAAAGAGTGACTTAAAAAAGACTAAACAGTGACTGAACAGTGACTAAACTGTATTTGAACAGTGACTGACAGTAAAACAGTGACTAAACAGTGACAAACAGTGACTAAACAGTGACTGAATGTAACAGTGACTAAACAGTAGTGACTTAACAGTGACTAACAAAACAGTGACTTAACAGTGACTGAACAGTGACTGAACAGTGACTAAACAGTGACTTAAACAGTGACTAAACAGTGACTGAACAGTGCTTAACAGTGACTAAACAGTGACTGAACAGTGACTGAACAGTGACTAAACAGTGACTAAACAGTGACTTAACAGTGACTAAACAGTATGAACAGTGACAAAACAGTGACTAAACAGTGACTAAACAGTGACTGAACAGTGACTAAACAGTGACTAAACAGTGACTGAACAGTGACTTAACAGTGACTAAACAGTGACTTAACAGTGACTGAACAGTGTTTAAAACAGTGACTGAACAGTGACTAAACAGTGACTAAACAGTGACTAAACAGTGACTGAACAGTGACTAAACAGTGACTGAACAGTGACTAAACAGTGACTAAACAGTGACTGAACAGTGACTAAACAGTTACAGTGACTAAACAGTGACTGAACAGTGACTAAACAGTGACTAAACAGTGACTAAACAGTGACTGAACAGTGACTAAACAGTGACTGAACAGTGACTGAACAGTGACTAAACAGTGACTGAAACAGTGACTGAAACAGTGACTAAACAGTGACTAAACAGTGACTTAACAGTGACTAAACAGTGACTGAACAGTGACTGAACAGTGTTTGAAACAGTGACTAAACAGTGACAACAGTGACTGAACAGTGTTTGAAACAGTGACTAAACAGTGACTAAACAGTGACTGAACAGTGACTGAAACAGTGACTAAACAGTGACTAAACAGTGACTTAACAGTGACTAAACAGTGACTAAACAGTGACTGAATAGTGACTAAACAGTGACTGAACAGTGACTGAACAGTGACTAAACAGTGACTAAACAGTGACTAAACAGTGACTTAACAGTGAAACAGTGACTGAATAGTGACTAAACAGTGACTAAACAGTGACTAAAACAGTGACTAAACAGTGTTTGAAACAGTGACTGAACAGTGACTGAACAGTGACTAAACAGTGACTAAACAGTGACTGAACAGTGACTGAACAGTGTTTGAAACAGTGACTGAACAGTGATTGAAACAGTGACTGAACAGTGACTTAACAGTGACTTAACAGTGACTAAACAGTGATACTGTAAACAGTGACTAAACAGTGACTAAACAGTGACTAAACAGTGACTAAACAGTGACTGAATAGTGACTAAACAGTGACTGAACAGTGACTAAACAGTGACTAAACAGTGACTAAACAGTGACTGAACAGTGACTGAAACAGTGACTGAACAGTGTTTGAAACAGTGACTGAACAGTGATTGAAACAGTGACTGAACAGTGACTGAACAGTGACTAAACAGTGACTGAACAGTAAGTTTAGCATCATGTTTCACATCAAAGCCTCGTGAGTGTTAACAACACTCACACCTCCTTTTTCGTATTGCTTTTTCCCGAATCACAATTCAATTAAAAACAACCTTAAAAATAATTTGTGCTATTTGTATGTCCACCACTGTGAGTATCCATAATTTGTGCTTTGATGTCTTTACATATAGAAAAACATAACTGTTGACTGTTAATTCTATCCATTAGATTTCGATTTCTACAAATCTTTCATTTTCATTTGAGATATTAATAGATGTGTATTTCGAGTTCTGGTTTTTTTTGTTTCTGTAGTGTTGTGTAATGTGGATTTTCTTTGATTTCATTTTCGGTTTTGCTTAACTTGTTATTTTGTTTTGACCACTTTTTTGTTTCCTGTATAATGCATTTATTTAAAATCAATTTACTAAACAAACCAAAACCAACCTGAAGGGGCTCGTACTTCAAATACGAAGAAGATGAACTGCTGCCCAAACAGGAGCTGAGAGTATGGAAACCGAGAGCCTTCCACTATGACAACGTTGCTGCTGCCATGCTGACTTTGTTTGCTGTCCAGACCGGCGAGGGATGGCCACAGTAAGATTTATTGCCTTAGTATATAGCCTGCCCACATCTAACCGATCTGCCACCTATAATTGAAATCGACATTAAATACTCTTTCTAAACTCCCAACCAGGGTCTTGCAACACTCCATGGCTGCCACTTATGAAGATAGGGGTCCAATCCAAAATTTCCGGATCGAAATGTCCATATTTTATATTGTATATTTTATTGTATTTCCATTCTTCTTCGTCAACATATTCGTGGCCTTGATAATCATAACATTTCAAGAGCAAGGCGAAGCTGAGTTGCAAGATGGTGAAATTGACAAGAACCAGGTGAGCCCGCCCCACATCCAGTGTCTGCTTTTATGTATGTGTGTTAACGTGTAAATGCTACTCCACTCTCTCTCTCTCTCTGCACGTACATGTACACCTCCACTCGACCAGTACACACTGTACAGTAAATACTCGAATTCGTGCATAGTATAAATGTAAATGTATACGCCCCCCTCCGTCCTCCTAAGTAGCTCCACCAGCGTTACGTGCGAATGCCTTTGCCCTTCGTTCGACTCCCGTTCGACTAGCTAGCAGTATCTAAACATAGACAAGTCGATCTGAGGGTCCTCTCTATGCGTGAGCGTGTGCGTGTGAGTGCGAGTGTGTGTGTGCATATTTCTGTTCCCCTTCTCCCACCCCCCTCAACCACAATGGAAGTAGCGCTTACCCAACTCAGCATGTTTCAAGGCCCTCCCGTACCATCACACAAGATGTAGGATTTCTTTTTTTCTTGATATAAATAGTGAACATTTACCGGAAAGTAGAGATATTGCATTAAACACACGATAGTCCTTAAATATTCGGAGATTTCATTTTGGAATATTTAACGATTAGAGTAAACGTAAAAGGTCATCATCGCTAGTGGCCAAAAACAAAACGCGCGTTGCTGCCTAATCCAGACAGACACTGAGTATTGTAAGTATATGGTAAATGTATGGTATCTGTTAAGGATATAAAACCGGAACGACTAGATCAGAGTCCTGCATGGGAGACTGAAACGAAATTCAAGAGATGTTTGGAAAAACTGTTTGGGGATTCTGACCTTTAAGAGTATGTCCAGAGTGAGGTTAAGAAGAAGAAACAAGAAAAGAGAGCATTGATGATCTAGATTGTTTCAAATCGATAGTTATTGATATATCGATGTTTTCGATTATTCAAAAATGTTTCAAGAATATCAAAACATTTGTCAACGACTGTTTTTTTTATGTTTTCGGGCTTCTATATACAAAATGCCTTCTACTCACGGTAGAATTACTGTGAGACCATTGTCTCTGTCTTGAAATACCTTAACGCTAAAATATCTTTTTCAAATAATTCCAAAGTCTAATCTTATCAAGCTGGTCTTAAATTAACTGTACAAAGCCTCCTGGCATCTACTGAACCGCCTTTAAAATGAATCATATAATACTTGAACTAAGCGTTATTATAGCAAATATATTAAAATGATCCGATCCGTTGAAAGAAAGCAGAATCTTTAAGACAGCGAGAGCAACAAGTGAGAAGACCAAGCGACGCTAACTCAGAACTTCTTCATCGACCGCTGGCCAGTGGCTGAAAAGCTGTTTGCTCTCTTGTTTTTGTGTGAATAGCCTATTGTAATCGATCCCTGCGGGCCAGGCGTGTCAATCGCTGAACTAAGACAGCTTTTCACTTCGCTATGCAGGGTTTGTCCGGAAAGTAATAGGGCTGATTTGCTTCCGCCGGATTCGGTAGAGGGCGTTCCTAGCTAACGAACGAGCGGCTAGGCAGTTGTCTCCGAGCACCTAAAGAGTCAGGACAGGCATTTTCCTGCGACGTGCTTCTGTGAGTGGTGCCAGCCGACAAGAGATACGCGATTAAATTCTGTGTGAAACTCGGTAAATCTGCGACAGAGACGTTTGATATGATCAAGCAGGCTTACCCAGATGTTGCTTTAGCAAGAAGTGGCCTTTTTGGAGGGCAGGGAAGAGGTCGTCGGTGAAGACCGTGCTGGAAGACCTTCCACTTCGACAAACACCGACAATGTAACTCGTGTGCGTAAAGTTTTGAACTCAGACCTTCTACTAAGTATTCGTTTAATTGCCCAGATGTAAAATTTACCAAAATCTGTGGTTCATGACATTGTGACGGAGCATTTGAACATGCGCAAGGTGTGCGCGAAGATCCCAAAACTGACTTCCTGACCAAGGCCGGCATCCCAACGCTTCCACAGCCGCCCTACAGCCTAGATTTGGCCCCCACGGACTTTTTTTGTTTCCTTGCCTGAAAAGACCGATGAAAGGCAAGCATTTTGAGACGACAGAGCGGCTCCGCCTATTTTGAAAGATTTTAAAGAATTGTAACGATTGGCTCAATAAATTTTTTTTTAAATCCACTCAGTCCCATTACTTTCCGGACAAACCCTGTATATTTGCTTCTACAACTGATTTTGGACGAAAAACACTAAAGGGTCAGAATACCAAAATAAATTGAATAGCCGCGTTGAAGAAACGAAGTCTTTACCAACAGATGTATTAGTTAAACAGTAGGACATAAGCCAAGAGAGTGAGAGAAGCTTGGACCAACCCTTGGAGGCCATTCGGATGATGATGACAAATTTTATATATATTTGTATATGCAGTTATACCCATGCAGGGCTTTTGGTCACAGAACAAATTGCAAAAACGATATTGGCAGAAATTAATGAAAAGGCTCTGCAGAGTTGAGCTAGGAGTATCCAAAATAATTCTCAAAATTATCATTGTAGTACACGTTTATATACAAAATGTAAATAAGTTATTAAACCATTGAAAAAAGCAAATCCTTAGTCAATTTGATTATTGATTTTTTATTTCCACTGTAAAATTTGGTCTAGTCCTACAAGTTGAAACCAATTCACACTGGAGATTACATTATGAAATGGAAAAATTTTACAGAAATAGAGCCTAAGCCTAAGGAAAATTGCCTAGAATAGAATGGAATAATGGAATAGATAGAATAGAATAGAATAGAATAGAATAGAATAGAATAGAATAGAATAGAATAGAATAGAATAGAATAGAATAGATAGAATAGAATAGAATAGAAGATAGAAGATAGAAGATAGAAGATAGAAGATAGAAGATAGAAGATAGAAGATAGAAGATAGAAGATAGAAGATAGAAGATAGAAGATAGAAGATAGAAGATAGAAGATAGAAGATAGAAGATAGAAGATAGAAGATAGAAGATAGAAGATAGAAGATAGAAGATAGAAGATAGAAGATAGAAGATAGAAGATAGAAGATAGAAGATAGAAGAAGAAGAAGATAGAAGATAGAAGATAGAAAGAAGAAGGAAAAGAAGAAGAGAAGATAGAAGAAGAAGATAGAAAAAAAGAAGAGAAGAGGGTAGAGAAGAGATGAGATGATTAGAGAAGAGAAGAGAAAAGAAGAGAAGAGCGCAAATGAGAAAAGAAGAGATGAAAAGAGAAGAGAATACGGGAGGAGAGAAGCCAGAAGAGAAGAAGAGAAGAGAAAAAGCGAAGAAAAGAAAAGAAAGAAAAGAGAAGAGGGTATAGAAGAGAAGGGAAGAGAAGAGCGTAGAAAAGAGAAGAGAAGAGAAGAGAAGAGAAGAAAGAAGATGAGATGAGATTAGATGAGATGAGATAAGAAGAAAAGAGAAGATAAGAGATAAGAAGAGAAGAGAAGAGAAAAGAAGAGAGGAAAAGAAAAGAAAAGCAAAGAAAAGACAAGAGGGTATTGAAGAGAAGAGGAGAAGGTAGAGAAGAGAAGGCTAGAGAAGAGGGTAGAAAAGAGAAGAGAAAAGAAGAGAGAGAAGAGAAGAAAAGAGGGTAGAGAAGAGAAGAGATAAGATGAGATGAGATGAGATGAGATAAGATGAGAGAAGAGAAGAGAAGATAGGAGATAAGAAGAGAAGAGAAGAGAAAAGAAAAGAAGAAAAGAAAAGACAAGAGGGTATTGAAGAGAAGAGAAGAGAAGAGAAGAGAAGAGAAGAGAAGGCAAGAGAAGAGGGTAGAAAAGAGAAGAGAAGAGAAGAAGAGAGGGTAGAGAAGAGAACAGATAAGATGAGATGAGATAAGAAGAGAAGAGAAGAGAAGAGAAGAGATATGCAGAGAAGAGAAGAGAAAAGATGAGAAGAAAAGAAAAGAAAAGACAAGAGGGTATTGAAGAGAAGAGGAGAGGGTAGAGAAGAGAAGAAAAGGCGAGAAAAGAGGGTAGAAAAGAGAAGAGAAGAAAAGAGGGTAGAAAAGAGATAAGATGAGATGATATGAGATAAGAAGAGAAGAGACGAGAAGAGAAGAGAAGAAAAGAAAAGAAAAGACAAGAGGGTATAGAAGAGAAGAGAAGAGGGTAGAGAAGAGAAAAGAAGAGAAGGCAAGAGAAGAGGGTAGAGAAGAGAAAAGAGAAAAAAAAAGAAATGAAGAAAAGAAGAAAAAGAGAAGAGAAGAGAAAAGAGAAGACCAAATACAAAACCAAATATAGTGCTTAAAGCAAACAAAGCATAGATATTAAGAAGAGGAAATTATGATAAACTTATATTCACAGATTCCAAAACTGGCTTCGGCTTTGCTGCAACAGCTCGAAAAAACAGTACAGTAGTCCTCTTTAGCATAGATAGAACTAGTTCCTTCTGAACTCTCTCTTAAACTGTCATCCCCTAGTGTGAATTGGTTACAAACTTGTCTAATCTACCCTTTTACTTTTCCATCCTCTGAATATTTGTATTTTTTTGTTTCTCGTTTTGTATGCATATTTCCCTATCTATTGATGTGTGTATATTTAGCCCTAGATGAACTAATCCAATGTTGTTATGTTTGAACTTCCAAACACATTGCGCGCCGACACACACACGTTGCTTGGTCATGTTTTCGCTCAACATCTTTCTGCCTTTTTTTCTCTCCACTCCAGAAATCCTGCATTGATTTCACAATCGGAGCTCGTCCCCTCGAGCGTTATATGCCCAAAAATCGCAACACATTCAAATACAAAGTGTGGCGCATTGTCGTGTCCACGCCCTTCGAATATTTCATCATGATGCTGATCGTGTTCAATACGCTGTTGCTGATGATGAAGGTAAATTATTTGGATCCAAGTAGTTTTGTTATCTAGGCTTAAGAGAGGCTCAGAGTGGTCCACAAAGTACACAAACCCATACATACACTTGACACAGTTTTTTCATTGTTTTATTTTGATTTGAAGATTTTACTTTGTTTTTGCGTAAGAAAACTAAATAAGTAAGCTTAACGAAACATCATCCAACATCCGATCTGCTTCAATCAATGTTGTGAATTTTCTATAAATATTTAATTTTCTTTTTCTAATCAAAAAACAAAACGGAAAGTTCATGTATCCCTACAGCAGGTGTAAATTCATAGGAATATATTTGACTTTTGAGCGATTTCTACACTTAAAATTCGTTTATGTAAGCTTAGAAGCGGATCAAAACTATGCTACACTATCTCTGAAGGACGAGATTGGAGATGGGTGACGAATAGTTTTGATACGCATCTCATTTTATATAGTCTGATCTCAATGGAAAAGGAAACAGAATTAATAACTCAAAAATAAAAATATTGTTTAAATTGAACTTTGCTTTGTTGGCTAATCGATTTGGTCGTCCGATTTCTAAAACATAATTGAAAAGTTAATGACAGCTTTCAAAGTAAATTGAAAGTGGAGACGATTTTGATCTTCTGTTAAACTGTAGAGATTTTTCACTTTTTGAAGTTTTGTTCATAATATTACAAAATAGTTAACAAAACGAATATAAAACTATTTTTTGTTTATGTTGCATGAGATTGGCTAAAGATTATTATATACATATATATATATACACTGAAAATACTACAGAATTATTTACAATCTCAGTACCAACCAGCCTAAACTAAGACCTTTTTCGTGCTTAATTAAAAGCATTTCTTAACAACTGTAAATAATGATGAATGTATACACACATGTATTGTATATACATTTTTTTTTGATATATATATATAGAACGAGATCGAAACTAATTATAAATAAACATCTTAACAGTATCATAATCAGAGTGAGGTGTATGAAAAAGCACTCAAATACATCAACATGGGATTCACAGGCATGTTCAGTGTTGAAACTGTGCTCAAGATAATTGGATTCGGTGTCAAGGTAAGTAACAACCCGATTGTACAGTTTCGTGTACGAATCTGCTGTCCCGCTTGTCCTAAATATGCTGAAGTTTACAATGTGTCACATAATCTGAATATATATATAAATATGTAAATGTTAACAAATAGTTACAAAGTGTTCGAAGAGTAAAGGTAAGTTGCTGTGAAAATTGAAATGTATTTATAATAACAACTCCATTGTATCATAGCTAAAAAACCAATTCGTTCTTGGCATGTTCCCATAGATGTTGTCCGTGTATTGCCTTTCACTTCACTCATCTGCGTATACTCGGAAAAAAGAGAAAGAAAGTAGTCATAGCTGTAAGTCAACTCTGCTTAAAAGTGAATAAACAGGAAATATTGCAAAACAGGGTTAAGGATGAACGTTGAAATGGTTGGGTGATTAGGTGTATTGGAACGCCCGTTACAAGTGAAGCTTGGTACTGCAGAAATCTATATTCAGTACTCAATAGATGAACTGAAAACATTTCAGGAAAGTTTTTAGTGTAAACTTTGAAATAGTTAATTGAATTTAGAAAACAAAGAAAACATGGTTGGTTGTCTTCGGACGTTGGGTAAGAGTGAAGCACAATACTCAGTAATCGATACTCTGAGATGTTTGGAAACATGCCCGCTGTAGTACATCTCCCAGGGGGGTGTTTTCTGTTTTGTTTCCTCTGTTAATGTCATTATCAACTCACTCCCCTGTCCAATCCATCACATTTCCTGAAGTGAAGAACATTCACCAACTCAAGATCAGCACCATTTCTGTTGAGGATACGGACATTCCAGGTGCATATCCTCAAATCGAGGTCCTTAAAACGTTTGCGTGGAGGGGGGTCCTTCCGAGTTGTTGTCGCAGTTTTCATTGGTGGAGGTTTTTAACGGTGGTGGATACCAAACTTGACGCACCAACCCTATATATTGTACCCTATAAAGCAGGTCAGTTCGCCGCTCACGTTAGCCAGCAGCTTTGCGGAAGCATCGCCCCGTTACCGGCGGTCACCACGAGGAGGTGTAAGTCGACTTGAGACGCAGTAAGCCAGAATCACGCTGGATCAGCAGCTTTACCTGACTATATACGCTCCGATTAGGTCCAGAAGATCTATGACTAGAAGTTCTGGACCACCACCTCGATACTTAGTACTCTATATTCAAAACTCTATGCTCGATATTAAGTACTCTATACTCAGAACTCGATACTAGAAAGTCACTACTCGTAACTCAGTACTCGATATTCAGTACTCGAAACTCAGTACTCGATACTTAGTATTGGATACTCAGTACTCGACAGTCAGTACTCGATATTCAGTACTCGATACTCAGTACTCGATACTCAGTACTCCATATTCAGCACTCGATATTCAAGTACTCGATACTCAGTACTTCATATTCAGTACTCAGTATTCGAAACTCAGTACTCGATGCTTAGTATTGGATACGCATACTCGACAGTCAGTACTCGATATTTAGTACTCGATACTCAGTACGCGATAATCAGTACTCCATATTCAGCACTCGATACTCAGTATGCGATAATCAGTACTCGATACTCAGTGCTCTATATTCAGTACTCTATACTTAGAACTCCATACTCGATATTAAGTCCTCGATACTCAGTACTCCATAATTATACACTCAAAAAAAATCAATCCATATGGGATCAAATCATTCCTAAGCGGTAATGAAAACAACGTAATCCCGGATATGCTTGAACCGATCAGAAAAAGGATTGAGTTGATCCGCCTTTTTTGATCCCAAGAAAGATTACAAATATCCCGGGGTAATCCTTTAAGAGATTGAATTTTATTGAAATTTTAGAAAAAAAAAATTATTTAATCCCAAAGCTGTATCATTTTTGGCATGTTTGACTTTTTAATTTGAGGAAAGACAACTCTTCTTCCTTTCCTCCGCCAGGCCATATGCCATAGGACATCCTTATCAACTTCCAACTTGGTTTATTTAAGACTTCTGAAAAAAACAAATAAATATACAAATTGTTGTGCTCAACTGGGATTCGAACCCACAACCACGCGCGCACTGAACATGAATGGAATGGCATTTCATCGCACACCACCAACCCCATCTGTTGTTGCTGCATGTCTAAAAGGCTACTTATATTTCTTTGCTCTCGCTCTCCAATTTATGGACATGTGATCTCGAAAGGGATTGAAGTAAGCACATTTGGAATGATTCAAGTTCGAAAGGCATGGGTCAATCCTTATAGGATTGAATTGTGTAGAATATCCTGGAAGTCGAGATTGAATTTTCAAGCTCATGCCGGGCTTACTCCAAGATTTAAAAGATTGAAAATATCTGAGACAGCTGTACAGTCGAATATACTCTTTTGTGGTGTGGTGGTGGAGATATGAACAAGATTTAAATACATACATAGTCAGAAATTAGTACAGATTAGTACTTACGTTCTCTGAGTACATTTGGGACAGAGGCAGCCAAATGGAGAAGTGAACAAGAGAGCTCTCTCCAAAGTCTAGCCGTTTTACTTGCAATGCAGTGTTCACCGATTCCCACAACCATAAGCTCGGCTCGCGTTTGCATTAAAACACGACTGACTTCGGCTCTATGAGCTGTGGAGGGCTGCCCACGATTTGGGAATATGTCCATCATCGGACTATTAACACCACTCACAATTGAGCGGCAGTATACATTTTATCTCTAATACTCATTGCTTCATGATTAATTGACCTGGAGCCTGCTAAAACGTCTGATGATCCAAGCTGGAATATGATATTATCAAGCCTTTAAGCTTCTATATATTATATTATTAAAATGCTTAAAGGCCGAATTATTATCTTCTACGATAGAGCCACATTAACCTACAAATATCCGAGTAAATTGTGAGCTTATCTGAGATGAGACATAGCTATGTGGAAGAAGAGATGTCGGTCCTAAATCGTTTAGATCATTTTCTCTTGATTTTGAAAAACTTTTTCATGGTTGATTTTTTTCGGTCGCTCTTGCTCGGGGTGGAAATAATAACTATTTAGCCACCAAATTTTGAATTTTGCATTATAGGAGAATTCGCTTATATTGACTTTATTTCGAAAAGCATCCTAAAACATATAACACAATTAAAAGATTTGCGTTAATCATAAATTCACACAAATAATTTTTTGAATTTCGCATTGGTTCTTTAATGATGGAAATCGGAAAGTCGGCTCTCTGATGTGCTAAAAGAAATCCTACAGTTTTGTGGCCGTCGGTTTTCGGGATTTACGAACCAACGTCTGAAGGTGTACCAGCTGCAGGACCCCCAATACACGTATATTTCTGTCATTAAGTCAAAAATCGTGTTTTTGATTTTTGCAAATATCAGAATGCCTTCAGGAAATCTTTCTCTTTGTGGCCGAAGCTAATAAAAATATAAAAAAATATTCGATATCAAATATATCGATATATAATATTATCGTATTTTTAGCAAAAATGTCGATATTTCGTTATAACGATATCAGTTAAGGCATCCCTAACTGCAGTAAACAATTTTTTTTAGATCTCAGAGTTCTGTTCTTTGCGTTTCGATACTATGACTTAAGCTCCAAGTCCAATCAAAATCAAATTTATCGATATCTATTTTCCGAGTCTATGCAGATGAATTTTATGCCAATTTCATCGCCGAACCCTCACCCGTTGATCGTTTTTGTTTATTTGTTTTTCATTTCGTTTTTGTTTTACAGTAAACAATTATAAAGAAAACTACAATATCTGTTTTGTGGACTAATTTAGTTAGTTTCTGGGTTTAAGTGTATAGAACATGATGGTATTATTATGCCCAGTACTGCTTTTAGGTTGTATGTACGTATGTATGTCATGATCCGTAACTCTGAACCTAACCCCCGTTTGGTCGCGCAACATTTTCGTGTGTTCTCATTTTGTAGTTTCATGATGCACCGGCCACCCTCTGCGATATCTTGACCTTCATGAATAATGTATTCACCTTCTTCTTCTTATTGGAGACAATACTTAAGGTGATTGCATTCGGATATACGGTAGGTACACTCTACGAAATATACCAGCTCTCTCTCTCTCTCTCCCAACTCTTTCTCTCTCTCCCTATCTATCGCGTACATGCGAATGAAATGCAAGTTACTTTCGTGTGTAACATTGTAAATTTCAGCTAATTGTTGAATATGACTTTTCATACATATAAAATAGAATACTGAATAATTTTTGTGTGCTTTGTTTTGTGTTTGTAGAACTTTTTCAAGGATCCGTGGAATATTTTTGATCTGATTACCGTGCTGGGCAGCATTGTGGATGCACTATGGATGGAATTTGGGGTAATTATCTAATGCTTAAGGCATAAATAACAAAACAAAATAAAAACTCAGAGCATACATTTTACTGTTGTGTTCGATTTCTGTAGACCGTTTTATGCAAGACAATCAAAAAAAAAAAAAAAAAAAGAAACAAAGATACCAATGTAATTCATAACCAAATAACAAAACGTATCTAAATAGCTTAATTTGTTTTTTTTTATTGAACTACAAAACATGCAACATACAACAGAATACGTAAACAATATTTTTATACCACTTAAATCCACACAAAGACCTTGCAAGTTAGGTCTTAAAAAAAGAAAGCACGGACGATAAAGGAGAGATTTAAGTGTGTTACTATTGATTTATTGCCACTGAATTTGGGGGGTACCTGGATGATGAAAATTGTTGTGGAAAGGAAATTTTGTGTCAGACTTAGACTTACTCGGTCAGGTGCAAACTGTCATAATCTATCTTACTCTTGTGCCACACCATTAAAGGGGATGCAGAACACTGCTCTGCAAGCTGTGGCACCCTCTCTGCATTCCACCCCCATATATAAATTAGCAGTACTAACTTTAAGTAATAACTTTGCCTATCCTAGCTCTGCTAGGATTCATCTCTTATTTGAAGTCATTAGCTGACTTATTTTGTTGCGCCAACACAATGCTAGGGAAAGACCCTTGTTCACTTTCCGCACCACCCGACCCACTTCCCACCCACATCTCACATCCATGCACTAACATTTCGCATGTGTGTTGCTGCTTTCGTTCGACTGCCCAAATAGCCACTTCTACATATTGCTGGCATTGTTTACTGTAACAGAAACACACACATAGATAGGCCAAATTGAAACGATTGATGAAAAACAATATTCCGATAACGATAACGATTTTCACAATGTTGAAAGTTTTTAATAAAAACCTTTTCTACACCTGTCAAATATATATACAAGACAAATTTCATTAAATCCGTCAAGTCGTTTCGGGCTTTTTGCTAACAAAAGTTGTAACACACGAGATTTATAGAAGATTCATTTTCAGTTGGGAGTTCGGCTCTCATTTTCCAATGGACATCTGTGATCTTACTGAGACTTAGCCTAGACATCTAGTGCTTTTAATTTAAGCCTCGAGCAACAACAACCACAAGAAATAGAAAGAGAAACCGGCGACCCACTCTAACCTACGCTCACTAAGCATACCCAACAGCTGTTGTTGCGTTCAGAGTTCGCAGAGTTTGCAGTTCAAGAAAACCTTCGCTCGGGAAGATAGAGGGAGAGAACGCTTATGAACGACCACTTGTCTCGGCAATGGGCTTTCGAATATTGTTGCGCTGTTTCACCGACAAAGCGTCAAACCAAAATGCACAAATCACGTAATGCATGTGATTGTGTTTTGTGCCCGACACTGCTCTAATAGTTACTGCTTTTAGCCTATCATGCGTAATTCGCTATCCTTTTTCTGTGTTCTGTCAGACTAATAAGTTGTGCTAAGCCATTGGCTGACTTAATTGGGCGAAGTCTACTGAAGATAGAACCTGGGATGTTACTGAAAATTCTGTTTGATTTGTGGTGCTGTATCCCCTATAAAAATTTGTTTGATAATCAAGCTTAAGTCAGTTTCTGACAATTTTCGAAGCAATTCTTTTTACGGATTATTTATACATCACACACATCTGACGACTTTTGCGATTCCAAACCGGTTTGTGAATAGAGTGGAACTGAAAAATCGCCAAATTTACACTCAAGAAAGCATTAAGGAGCATATAAGTTCTGTATCCAGCCAATTTTTAATCTCTAGAATTCTTTCATCAACCAGTTTGAGATTAAATCAAGTATGATTGTCGGAATCGCACTGCCTTGATTGGAATAATTTTCCAAATTAAGGTGATTTCAAGCCTAAAAAGTTAAGGCTTACCCGAGCTAAAGATACATTGGTTTTACATGGTTGGAATACTTCTACTTCTGCCACTGCATAACATTGATCTTTTAATTCGGTAGACAGACCTGTACATTATGATGTCCCAAAAGAAAAACCGGCATTTTCTGAAAGCTTATAAATCAAATATTTTTTTTTTTTTTTTAATCAAATTTCCCCCAAAAATGGGGTTTTCCGTATTGATTTCGATTTTTACTTATAACATGGTAAATAACCACGATTTTCCTAGTTTTAAAATTAGCATTTGAAAGAAAATGTCAAATTTTCTTTTATGAACATAAACCGCGATTTTTGGCTTTGCATTTGCTTGTTTAGGTACCTTAAATTAAATTTTTTCGTAAATTTTTCATAAATTTTTTTAAAAACGCATTATATCTTTTAAAGTTGGTTAGTCCAATATTCCTGCTATTTTTTTCTTTCGGAGAATTCATACAACTTAGTACAAACACTAAAAAATACGACCTTTTAAATTATGACAAAAGGGACCTCTGTACGCATCACCTCATACCCTGTTTTTCAATTGAAGCCTCGGTTCGCGTTTCAAGTGTACTTTTTGTACTTGCAACACAACAACGACAACAATTTTAACTTAGATTTTAATGCTTTAAGATTAAATCCTCAAAATTCAGCAAATGTGGACAGGGTCATTGGGTACGCAATATAGAAAACTCACTCCAATCGTGCAATCGGTTAAGGTACCTCCAGAAGAAGATAAAGCTCATTCCTGAATATCTCTAAAAGCGCACGGTAGATTTTTTTTTAAATTTTTTTTTTATGATGGTATTTGCATGTCCCTAAGATATGCTACTAGACAGCGCAAAAACCGCGATGTGGAGTACCATTCTTGGACTCCCCCATAAATCAATTCATACAGGCCTACACCAGATCTAAAGATAGACAGATTCGCGTTTTTCAGTTTTACCAACCAATACTTGGTTCGCGGTTTATATTCAATTTTCTACTAGCAATTGCCTTAGAACAACATTGAGCTGGTAAAGCAAGCTTCGCCAAAATTAAGAAATAAATTTTATTAGTAAAGTGCTTTATGAGGAGCAGAAAAACAGATCATATCATTAAAATACTTTAGTTCAAGGCATTTTAGCGTACCACGGTTTGTCCATCAAAGACAATTTTGATTAAAATTTTACTTTTTCTTGATGGCAATGACGAATTTTACTCTTACGATTTATTGTATAATTTTTCGGTAGTTTGTAATACCCAAATGGTAAATGTTGTTCAATCGAATTGCTAATACAAAAACTTTCTCTGAGACTCAAACATTCGTGGTGGGTATGAAAACACAGTTTCGAAATCATAATTCAATGTTTAAAAGCAAGTCCGGGGCAAAACTGGCAAACATCTTTTAATATTATTAATTTCATAAAAAAGCTTTAAAAGATATAACTCTAGAACGGTTAGAGCAAATATGGATTTTTGGTTTCAGTTTCTTAAAAATTTAACCATCTTTTATACTGCGTCATTAGTTTTTTCCTTTCATAGAAATTTTAAAGATATAATCGTTTTTAACCAAATTTATGAAAAATTTACGAAAAAATTTAATTTAAAGGTACCTAAAAAAAGCAAATGCAAACCAAAACTCGCGGTTTATGTTCATAAAGTAAATTTGGACATTTTTCTTTCAAATGCTAATTTGAAAAGGAAAATCATGGTTATTTACCATGTTATAAGTAAAAATCGAAATCAATCGGAAAACCCCATTTTTGTGGGCTAAATTCGATTTGTGCGACCTCTAAACGACTTTCGAAAAATCTGAAAAAAATCTCAAAAATACTTTACTCATAAGCTTTCAGAAATATGCCCATTAGAAAATAAAAAAAATTTTTTTGGGACTGTACATGACTTATAGATTTAGTTATATATTAAATCTGCAGTCGAACCTCTTTTGAGCTTGAATCAATTTTGAAATATAAAAGTCATAGAACTTGTATAGAATTTATACTTTTAATGAGTACAGTTGTAAGTTTAAACTTGTACTACCTCACTTGGTGCAGTGAGTTACTAGTTGCCTTTTATTAAGAATATCTCTTCGTTTCCAATTCTTAATTTCTATTCTAAGCTAAGTAGTATTTGTAAGATACTTGCGTTGGTTTTGAATGGTAGTTTCTCCAATGCACGTCAAGTGGTCCCACGACTGGTCGTACCCAAGTGTAATGGTGTCTTAAAACTTAAGATTTTCATCGTCTGGGATCCCCATTTCAGTCACATAATTAGCCATATTTCTAATTAAGTGTGGAACATTTAGCCAATCAATTTTCCTCTCCAGTCCCAATTTGGGCCACCAAACTTTTACAGCCACACAAAATATTTATATATTATATATGTCAAATGTTTTTGTTTTGTTTTGTCACATTTAATTTGATTTCCTTTGCAAAACCAAAAAAAAAACCCAAATTGTTTTTGAAAGTCTCACAAAATACAGAAATTAATAATCATATTTCTTTTTTAATTTCCTTTTCCATATTTATTTGTGTACGAAACCAAAAAACGAAATGTGGTCTCAAAATCGGGAAAACCCAATCCGAATCGAATCAAAAATATATATATAAAAAAAAAAAAAAACAAAAATCTCGATGAATGCAAAACAAAAAATAAAAAATAAACTCACGCAATGATATATATACACACACCTACTACTACTACTACTATTACCCACGCACACACACACATGTAAACATATGTGTAAATTTCTATTTATAACACACGCCAATTTCCATATATTGCCACCACAATATATCCATATATATATATATCCAAAAAATATATATACAAAATATTCCCCCAAATTGGCCAACGGGAAATCAACTGCATCACCTGAACACTGCCCACCAACAACAATAACAACAACAACAACTACAACAACAACTACAAAACATACCCAACAAAAACCAACATCACCTGTGTGTAACTTACCAAAATATACAAAATATACAAAAACAAAATACAAATACAAAAAATACGAATGTGAATTATGAACTCTCTCTCTCTCTCGCTCGCCCGCTCGCTCGCTCGCACACCACAAAAACAATCACCAAAAAACAAACAACATCAAATTGTGTACAAAAACCCAAAAAATCCAAATTGAAAAACTTTAACGAAAAACCAAAATCCAACAATCAATGAATCAATCAACCGATTTAACCAAATTGTATTCAATTAAACATTACATACCACCAAAAATATATATATACATATATATATGCGACCATATATATTTATATATAACGCATTTGCCAATTACCATATGCATGTGCATGTACTTACGCCATGCACATGCATTCCACATATGCACATGCATTCCACCATCAATATATGCATATGCATATGTGTCCCCCCCGAACAATATATATATATATCTCTCATCTACCAACAACTACATCGACTACACCACCAACAGCACGATGTAAGTACAAAACACAATTTACACCCGACTTTTGCATTTATCAAATTTTTATGTGTACCAAAAATCGAAATGAACTTTAGATTCCGCTTAAAAATTGCTTAACCCGATTAACTTTCACCTAACTTAAGCTTATTGACTCGAATTGGCATTATATAAATATATCCATTTATAAACACTTTGAGTTCTGTTTTTCGGTTTCCTTTTTTAGTTTTCCATTTGAATTTGAATTCGAGTTTAAGTTTTCAGTTGCCTAGCACACCAAATTTGCGATTGTACTTAACTGCTTAATTACTTGCTCTAACTATCTATCTAATCTAACTCTGTCTCTACTCTGTCCTACTCCTGTACAAAAAAGTTTGTAGTCAAAAAAAAACAACAACAACAACAAACAAATTGGTAGAGTGTACAGCGGCTGAATTGGGTGGCCAACAAAAAAAAAAACAAGCCGAATTATATTAAATATTGATTTTGTGATGGGATTTGGGATTAGAATGCGAATGTGTGCAAACAGATTGCATAAAACGCCAGCAAAACTAACAACCCACATTTGTAGCATACTTTTTGGGGACAATTAGTGACAAATTTATTATTCAACTTGACGTTTTGCCATCAATTTTCGGATACCATCTTTTGATGCGATCCACGAATCGATCCAATTTTGGAGGATTTCCCATTTCAATGTTTCAAGGCATGTTTTCACCAGCTGCGCAACATATGGCCGAGCTTTGTCAGTTTGCAAAAAATTATCTGGTCGTAACTTTGCTTGTACTCTGACTGTTTTCGCTTCAATGCTTGAGTTAGAGTTGCCCGGTGATGATTTTACCCGGTTGTAGCAGCTCAAAATACACCACGCACAATTGATTCCACCAAATACAAAGCATGACCTTCGGTTTTGGCCTCTATTTTGACGTTTATATCAATTAAGCAAGTTCCCCGTAAGCTTCTTCTTTTCTTCAAATGAAAGCCAAAAAGTAAACTTTCCCGCAAATGGTGTTTTGCTGTCCAAAAGTTGACGCGCACAAAAACTATGTTGTTTTTCCTGGAGCAATTAAATTAAGAGAACGTTTGCGCTGCCTCTCAATTTGCTGATGCTAAACGTATCCTGTTAGGCGACAAACCAAATGTTCCAAGAAACTGCCAAAAGTATTGAGAGCGTAAATAGCGAACAGCTGACAATTTTTTGACAGAAGCGGTGTCGACTGAGCAACCTTTCTCTCTTCTATATTCTTTGCTCCATGGTTTACACTTCAATTAAACGACACATACTAACAAATGGTCTAATGATAAGGCTTTGAGGCTTCAAACCTGACACTCAACAATTCTAAAACATCAAAACGCGACTGGGATAACTTGCCCCACAGTAGAGCAAATGTTATCAATATCTACACAGATCTACAGCATCAAAGCTCGATGACAAAGTAGCAGGTAAAGTCTTCTCCACAGACCTTAATATAGAAATTTCATTCCGGCTCTCTGATCATTGCAGTGTGTTTTAAGCAGAATTAGTGGCAAGTACCTTAGCGCGTTCGCCCTCAAAATCGAAATTTTGAATTATATGGCAAAATGGATGTTTTTTGGATAAGTTTTTCTAAATTTCTAAGTTTTTTTTAGTGTTAATTCTTATTTAATCCTTTTAGGGAAAATTTTTTTTTTTGTTTTTTTGAGCATTAATATATGATCAGCCCAAACTCGGGCTGGGATATCAGCCCCAACGTCGGTAGGCACGGTGGTGCGAAAGCCCCTCTTCGTATCGCCAGCGCAGACCAAGACAGTTGTACAAATTCCCCCCAAAACAAAAAAAAAAGCCTCCTGGGGGGGGGACCACACAGCCGACTCGTATAGACTGTGAATAGATATGGCGGCTCAATAAATACTGAGGCCGAGGAGGGCTAAAACGAAAAAAGGGAAGGTATGCGAGCGAAGGCCCCAGAGGAAGTTCGATGTAGATTAAGGAAGATCGCAAAGCCTCCCACCATACGCCAATAAGCTGGAGGAGAGTTTGGCTCGCTCAAATGAGCAAGCGAAGGTAGAGGCACCAGCCAGCAAAATGTCACTCCCAAGACCCCTGAGCAAGGCTCTACCAAGCTCCATTCCAAACGGGAATATGTCAGCGAATTAGTCAGCCAGTGACGTGGCAAAATGGCATCTCACCAGAGCCCTTGTCGACATAGGCGATCCTTTCTGCAAAATGACACTGGAACAGTATTTTTGGGAAGTCCGAACCGGAACCTGAACCGGAGCAAAGCAATTTTTCTTCCCGAACCCGAAGCTGAAACAGAGCACAAAACAAAGTTTAAAAGGGTTCGGTTCAAAAAAGATGTTCTGTTTATTTTTTTCAAGCTGCTGTAAATGTCAAGTTTGCCATTTTCCCACAATTTTTAGCCTAAGAATAAAAACAGCTTTCAAAGTAACATTTTGCATTATTTTATAATATTCAACAGAAACTAATAAGTCAAAGCTAAAGAGAATGGCAAATAATGTTCCTGAAGCCTCTTTTGGTTGTTTTTCAAATGTTGCCAATTTTGTGGCGACATTTGGCCCATATATTATTAATAAAGATGAAGTCAAATCTAATAATTAGAACAGAACTTGAATGTAACTGATCGAATTGCATTAATATTATTTAAGATTAAATGGGTTTAAGTAATTTTTTAAAATAAAAAAACCCCCCCTTTTTAATTATGACAATAACATTTTCTGATTTTTTATTTTCCTTTCAAAGTTAAAAGTTTATACGCTTAACCAGAAGTATATATTTAACAAGATTATGTGGATAAAAATTAGCAGTTTAATAAATTATGATTTAATAGGATTAATTCAATGGATATCGAAAGCAACCTATCGATAAATAATATCGGCGAGAATTTCAACCCTTAAAATTTTTTTTTTTTTTTTTGTGAAACTCGTAACTTCCCGCACACATTTATTTGCATTTGGATCTTTAGGAAATGTCGGATGATTTTATGGTGGAAACATATGTGCTCCACAGGAAGAGGCAGTTATGCCATATAAAAAAGCATGCGCATATCGCGGCGCAAGCTTAGCTAATACTTCATTTAAAATCAAAAGAATTTTTATCATTCTGGAAACTCCATTACGATTTTGTTTCCCCAGTAATATCAAAGCAATTAATGCAACCGCGGGCATTTTTGAATTTATTTTTGTGCACCCACTGACTTGTAAGCAACAGAGTTGTCAACACAAAATAATTATTTGGCGGGTCCGGATTTTATTTTTAATTCTTCACCCGATAAATTTAGTATTATTGGCTTAAGAATTATTTATTAGTTTGGAACTCAGTGCATACCAAGCAACTTTCACCATTTTGGTTTAGAAACTTCAAAAATAATATGTACACAACAATTATTCAAATTATTTTGAAGCCAACAACTACCTTGTAGTCGACAATTACTTGATCCAGCTGTTTTTTGCCAGCGACTCGAAGCTAACTCCGAAAAATGAAATCTCTCCGACATTTGTGGAACACCGACATTTGGATTGGTTGTTTTTAAAAACCTTTGACCCTTATTCTCTAAGATTTCTGGAAACACACATCGAGATGATTCTTTACCGTATTTAACTTCTGATAAAGATGAAAGCAATCTCTTTGCTTTAAAACCCCCCCCCCCCCCAGAGTTTGTGCTATTAGCTGTTCCTGCATCGCAAGTATTTTAGCGATTTTTCCTTACTCATATATTTGGTTTATCCAGCGATAGATTCAGTAATAATGAAAGATTGCTGGAAGACACATTAAAGATTAAAGATTACCAAGTGTGTTAACTGAGGCGGTAAAATTTCCCCCACACATACACAAATTTGGCGCTGTCTGTTGTTGTCACTTTTTCGAATTCGCAAACAGTCATTGCAATGGCCTCTGCCGACTTGCACAAGATAGGCAAAGCCTACTTATAATAAAACCGGGAGGTTCTTGAAACAGTTGTACAGTCGACCATTCTTCTTGGTTGTGTGTGTGTTGCGGACAAACATAAATATACACCCCTGTTCCCGTTTTCGATCGGAATTGTTGCATATTCTCGCTTCCAAAAACCGACAAAATTTATTCACTTACTTAAAATCCCACTTACCATCATTTGATCATTCGATCCTCTTGATGGCAAAAATATTCGGTTGAATTCTTTAATAGTTTCTTAAAATCACAACACTTACCAATTCCGTTCAATCGGATTCGAAAACGGGAACAGGTATAACAGGAACTTATATAGACTGAACGGTTGCGCAGTCAACACCAGCTATTCGCTTTCACTTACGCTCCCTGAGAGCCCATCTCGCTATAACCACTGTGATTTTCTATGCAAACAGTATGAATCTCTATCTAATCTATATGATATCAAACCTCTAAACTTCCATATATGAATAAAATGTTTAAGGGCCGATTTCTCATCTTATGTTTCTCGTACAGAGTAATAGCAGACTAAATTGAGAGCTTATCTGACACATAGCAGCTATTTGGAAGAAGAGAAATCTGCACTAAGTTTGTTCAATTTACTTACATGTTTTCTCAATTAGCGAAGAATAAAATTATTTCTGAACCCCTAACCTAGGTTCACCGACCTTCTGAACCTGCTCCCGCCGAAAAATTTTTTAATTTTACCTGATCAGAATCATAAAAAATGACAAGGGGTGACCTGAATTTTATGATTCTGAACCAGTTTACGCTCAAAATATCCAACATTTAAATTTGAAATATTACTATGATAGTCACCTAAAAGGATTTGAAAAGAATTAACACTTAAAATAAAATCTTAAAATTTTAGAGATTAAATCCGAAACTCATCCCCTATATTTGCCATACATTTCAAAATTTCGATTTTGAGGGCGAGCGCGCTTCCACTAAATGAAGTCCGATCGCTGCCAAACTTTTTCTTATATCTATTGGGACCAAAACAAAACTTTTTCCGGGCGGCATTTAAGGACCTGTCTAATATGCATTTACTCAGATAGTCAAGTCCAATTACGCCAAGACGCTCACGGAATGCTGCTGTAGATCCTTAAGTGCGCTCGCTCATCATCACCGTATCCAACTCATTTCTACGGATGGTTGGGCCAGACCTGAATTCACTAAACTACAAACTGTGGTCCGTTCTCACGGCTTGTCCGAGCAGTGGACAATTTCTAAATGCATGAGGTGCGCACTTTAAACGTTGCTTTAAGGCACAAGGCGGCCATTTCGAATAAGTTGCTGTACGATTTGAAGCCATTGAGTGACCCCAATAAAAAAGGAAAAAAGTTGTGAAAACTGTTCACTAGTTTTCATTTTATGACCAAAAAAGCCCTCGATTTTACTCCAGTCTTGCTTTCTGTTGTTCAGTTGTCTTAGATTGTTGGCTTGGAGAGCATTTCAGCGGATAAACTGTATTTGTGCTGAACAGCGCAGCAGTGGTGCCCAAAATGCCAAAAGCCTATCCCGTAGACATGGATGCTCTAAATTTTCACACTTTTTGGTCGACTTTGCATGATGACGTTGAGAAGCACTCGAAGCTCCGTCAACCTCTCCGAGCCTTTTGATACCAAAAGAGGTTTTAGGCAGAGTGATATCTTATCGTGTGACTTCTTTAATCTCAGTCAATCACTGGCCATCGGTCGATGAAGAAGGTCTGAGTTGGTTTGCGTCGCTTTTGTTTCCCCACTCTCGTTGGCCAATGCTGCAGCCAAATGGAGAGGACAGAAAAGTGTGCTTGTGTTGGTAAACCAGAGAGCTGTCTCCAGACTACAGCCGTTTTACTATGAGTTCGGCTCGCGTTTGCAGCTCGTGTCAGCTGTGGCGCCTTGTCAGTGACAGTCAACTGTGAGCAAATGAGGCATCCATTTGACACTGACTGTGAGTAAGTGAGGCTCCCATTAGGCAGATTACTTTCTCCTTCTTTTTTTGTTATCTTCCAAGAGTGGTTCGATTTAGTTTGCTGCGGTTATGCAATTCTTTGTACAATTCTGGCGTTAATTCTGGCCCTTGGTTTTTCGCATGGCTTTGATTTAATCGGTCTCGAAATTTGATTGTTAATTGAAATTTACAAAAAAAAACCAACTCATACACTCGTATACTAGACAAACACACTTACACACTTATACACACACATTTGAGATCATACGCATTCCACACACTCATTCGTCACGCGTCAACAAATATCGCCCCAAAAAAGAGAGAGCATTCATCATTATATCGAATCGAATTGAATCGGCAGAGATATTTCCATACGGTAACACTGTAAGTAGTCGACGATGCTGACCACCAGAAACGCAGAGAGGTATACTTAACTGATGGCAAAGATTCTTCCTAATGCTTTTACCATAAAACAAAAACAAAATGTTTGCGCTTTGAACTTGATCAATCTACCGAAAGTTAACTCTCTTCTCAAGCATGAATTTCTCTTGTCTCTTTCTGCGTACCAAACTTCGGGAGGTCTCGCTCGCTCGACTAGCGTAGTTGTTTCTCTCTCTCTATGTCTCTCTCTCTCTCTCTGTCTGTTTCTCTGTTTCTCTCTCTCTCTGATACACTGCAATTCTGTTGTTAATTGAATTCCCAACTCCCCCCGACCCTGCAAAATAAGTTTTGTGATGCTCACACATAAATAATCGCTCTTCCATTCCATAATTAAGTAAACAACTAACAAGTATTTAGGTTGGCTTGGCTTTTGGTTAAGGTTTGAGCTCTGCATGACGACATACCTAGAGGTATGGGCCTTGTATGTACTTTGATTTCCCATTTCTGTGCTTTCCAAGTAACAAACACACACGAACGATCACACCCGATCTCTGCCCAATGGAAGGTATGTGGCTCATCCAGTGAGAGGACATTGTGTTGTGTCTTAAACTCAGTTGAAAGCAGATTTCTAGTGTCATTCATGGCTTCCATAGAGCTATTTGCTGTCATAGGCCCTCTACATTCCCCCCCTATAGACCCCCCTCTCCCCTCTCTCGCTCTCTCTCTCTCTCTCTGTATTATCTATCTATGTATCTAACTATAACGTGCAGCAGTTCAACTTGTTCTACTAATTTTCAACTCTACTCTTCAATTTGTTTCTTTATTTTTCTGAAAACAAAACAAAAACGAAAAAAAAAAAAAAAAAAACCAAAAATCAAAACCGTAAACCATCAACTTGAACGACGTCAACCAAAATTCACGTGATCTAAAACTAAAAATCAAAAAAAAAAAAAAAACTAAACCAAACTAACTAAACCAACCAACCCATCACGAAACATTCTCTTGTCATATGAATCTGAACAATCGTTGATAATTTTGACAAACCAAAAAAAATTAAATACTACCAAAAATTTCTGACTATCCAACAGGATGTAAGTAAACGCCATTAGCCTAACTCGATTTTGAACTATTTTTTTGAATATTTAGCTACTACTTATTACTCTGTTCCGTATTCACAATTGACAATCTCTCTTGTTGTGTACTTCTTCCGTAGAGCATCTATACCAGAATACAGTTTATGTATTTAGTTCCACCACCGATCCACTACTTTTTGTATTAGGAACTTATCCTTAGATATACCAGCCTTGTACATATGTCTAACTGATTGGACTAGCTATAGCCCGATACCCATCCAAATTGCTTGTTGTATAGACTCCCCAAAAAAAAACCAAAACAAAACAAAAAAAAGGCTCAAGTACTTCTACTTACTTCAGGCCACCTACTTATTTCCCCCCTCTCCTCCATAGCGTTAGCCAACACTGCAATACTGCTTAGTTGTTAGTGTAATTGAAGAGGATTTTTTTGTATATAAATCAAACATGTGTTCATCCCAACATACACAACTTGGCTTGAATTTTGGCTATGGCCAGGCTATGTATGATACTTCGGCTGGTCGAAGATAACTTTAATTGTAAAACGTTATGCAACACTGTGCAACACTAAATTTGGACAATTACATCAGGAGATAATAAGTGTGTACACTGGAATTTGAGTATGAGTCCATAAACATTTTGTAAGCCAGGGTTTGTAAACACACGGTTTACTATTTACATTGTTTTTTACTAAGAAAAAAATCCTAGAATATTGTCAATGTGGTAGAAAATGTCGAAAAATAGTGTCATTAGGGAGTATATTCAGTGTCTACCAACAATTGATACCAAAATGTTGACTTTCATTTGTATATTTCCTATGGGTTAGTGCCGAATTCAAAATTATCCAGACAATTCCTGGTAACCTTTCTAGTTTTTGATGCAATCCAAACAAGTCGCCATAATTTTATGAACCGATTTAAAGGGTGGTTTCTTAGCAGCTTTCGGATTTGATTAAAATGAAATAATACATAAAATTTAGAAAAATGTTTGAAATCTTTATTTGAGTAAATAGAACGATCTATACTAATTCAATGTTTAAAGACGACTCAAATGGTTCATACGCTGGGTTCAATTTTGGCATACTTACGAATAAATTCTTCAATATTGGCTTCTAGTAAGCCGGCTTGCCGCTATAGACATGATCCTTAGAATAACCTCACACGATCTAGATGGCCAATTGACCAGTCCCAAACTTGAAATAAATTGTTCACCGAACTCGCCTCTCGCCTTTCAATTGGGTCATTGTTTCGCTTGCTGCGTGGCATGTGGCACCGTCTTGTTGAAACCACCTGTCAGTCAAGTCCAACTCTTCCAATTGTGGCAAAAAGAAGTTTCTAATCATCGCACAATCGCGCTCTCCATTCACAGTAACGTTTCTGCCTTCGTCTTTTTTACAAAGAACGGACCAATGACACCAAACAGTGCATTTTTCGGCATGCATTGGCAGCTCTGGCAAAAGTTAGCCATTAAAGTAGGTCGTGTGCCTTCAACTCTTGCACCAGCTGTATTTTAAAAGGTTTTATACCCAAGTCCTTTCGCTAAAAGGCCCAATTGCTGCGAACGGCGCCGAATCTATAACTCATGGTCTTAATGTTAATCAACACTGTCAGATACAGCTGCGATATTTATCTCTGTCCGCACTCTAAGTATGCATTTTGGTGGTTTAATATCCTATAATGTAAATTTGGTCAGAAATTTAGTCACAAGATTCCGAATAGCTGTTTCAGAAGGTTCACGATACACTTTCTTTACCGAGCATGAATTTTGTCATCAATCTGCAAGCGTTGTTCGTTTATAAGTGGTTAAATTATAGACCAAACTGAACATGTTTGACCGTAACATGTGACACAAAAACAGCGTATGTACGTAAAATGTTCTTAAAAAGGATTAAAAGTAAGCAAAAGCGGCTTCCATTTGACAATAAAAATATTCATATGCAATATGTTCCCTTAATTCTTTACGATCTCAAGCTCTGTCACTTGCTGATTCTGTGGATTCTTCGCAATTGGTTTTAGGTTTCACGTTGAACCAATAATTACAAACTAACTATCAAAACAAATTGACCTCATGGCAGCCACTCTTCAATTATAATTCAATTCAAAATGGCTTTCCCCCTTTTTTCCCACCCCCTCCTCCACAGATCTCGACTCTTTACCCTCGCCCCCTCCCTCTTCCTGCGCTCTCCACTCTTTTCCGTCCCGTCTCATTCCTCTTCCCCCCTCCCTCTTCCTGCGCTATCTCACTTTTTCCCGTCCCCCCTCATTCCTTACCCACCGGGCTGTCATTTCGTTCTCCCTCTCCTTCTCTCTCTTGTAAATTCCTATTTCGAGTCTGATCGTATCTTTCGAGATTGAGATCGTATCTTTTTTAGAGAGCCAAGACACATACATACCTAATTTGTGTGAGTATGAGCCGTTCCCTCTCTCACTCACTGTCGCGCTCTAAGCAAAACAGCTTTGTCTACAACAGCGATGGCCCTTGGTGGCTTCCCGGGGCCGAAAACATTTCGCTATTCACATGTACACGACCCGAGCGCTTGCCGAAGCTAAGACCAAAAGAGCAGAAAGGCGTCATTCGCTCGACAGAGTTCGAAGCGATTAGGTCGAAGCAGATTCACGGAGCTTTTTTTTCACACTCTCACTTTTTGGCCTCGTTCTCGCTGGCCATCGCTGGTCTACAATGTTGCCTGAACTCAATAGCTCTTTTTTTTGCGTTTTCACCTACTTTGCGGACAAATTTTTCTGATTTTTATTCTTAGTGCGCGCCTGCATAACTAATCGAAGGTTTATGCCAAATCTTAGACCACTAGAATAAGCAGCTTTAGCTCTGGTTTGATAACATGTCGGGCCTACAGATTTATAAATATAGATCAGAGGCCGGTAAAACACACATGCTCATTTGGGCGTTGCGTGTGTGAGTGTAGCCAAGCTCATTTAGCACTATTTTGTTGTTGCAAAGAGAGACGAATAAGCTTGTACACTGTCCAGGTGTTGACGTCGCCGCCGTAGAGCAGTATTGATGATAAAATCATGGGTATAATTGTTTAGTAGAGCTACACCAATCCCCAAAAAATATCGTCTATGGACCGCAAATTTACAAGAACTATGGTATCTATTTTTTGTTTAAGAAACATATTATTTTTGGCCTTAGTTGGTAAATTCTGTAAAAACTGGAACTTTGACAGGTTTCCAATATAGTTTTGTTTTTTTTTTTTCAAAACTGGGTAACTGCGACCACAGGTCCCCCCATAGACTTTCTATGTTCTGCATGATTTACTCTGATTAATGTGATTAATGTTATAAATCCCTCTTCCTGTAGGCAGTTATAAGCCTTTCAACAATCTGACATAATTGCTGTTTCTACGGATTCATGGTAAATTTCTCCGAAGTCCCACTGTCCTTCGACTTTGCGGCCACAGTTAAATTAGCGCCTTCCAATCTTTGCTTCGTCTCTTCTACTATTTTTCTACGACCTTCAATAACTGGACTGCAGTTTCTGACGGACCAATCTATGTAAACCTTTCGAATGAAGTTTTTTCAGTCTATTATAGTTGGTCTAGACACTTCAAACTCCTTCTTTCTATCCCAGTACATTACCCTCTGGTGGCCTTTCTGGGGACGGTCATCATTTTCCTGCTTTCTTATTATCTCAGTTATCTCAATATATTTGATATAGTTTTTGATACAACATATTTTTGAGAGCATTTACTTATCATCAAATTCCATGCGTTCCTCTAAAAGTGTACTTGTATATTATCTTAATAATAATTTTCAGAATTAAAGCCAAAAGCAAAGGCTTTAGAAAGTCAGTTTTTCTGTCCGTTAATAATTACGATTTGTCCGCATGCACAGGAAACAGAATAATATCACTTTTTGTTATATATATATTTGATATTATATTTCCATATTTATCTATTTAATTGGTTACCTAAAGTATGCGGAATGAAATACAAACACTCGAAGTAGGGCCTGTAAATTGTACATACTTTTAAATTTATTATATAATCAAGGCACACTTCATTAATAATTTGCACAAATTATATGATCGTAGTTACAGTTTCAAAAATGTTGAGGTGTTTGAACACTTTTCAAACCCTGTTTTTAATTACTTCGTTTAAAATGATCGTTTGTGACATTTGGAAGACGGGTTTTTGTAGTTTTTACTAATTATTTTTTGTTTTTAAACCGTTCAAAAACTGACCAATAGATGGCGCCAGTACTGTGACCATTTGGCTGACGCAGTGAATATTCTTTTGATCATATTTTGAGTATAGTTCATCTGATCTTAATTATTCTTACGGCAAATTGATAAATAAAATAACTCTGAAAGGTACAAAGTATCTATCTACAAAACGGTGAGGGGTATGATGTTTTTTCCAAATTTCGGGGGCGGGAGAGGGCGTGGCAAATGTCCGATACATGTCAAACCTCTACCTCTTACCATCTCTGAGATTTGGGCGTTCAGAAAGACGGATAGACTAAATGGCTAAATCGATGCTTTTTACTTTATAGGGTCGAAAAAGGTTCCTTCTCCTTGTACTCTTTGTACACAGAAAAAAAGATCTCCGTAGAATAGATATTCGAAATATCCACTTTAAGATCCATATTTTTAAATATCCTTTTCACATTTTTCAGCTCCTTTGGATGAAGAATAAAGATCAAGAACCAAAATAAATCGTCTTCGAAAATATCCAATGGATCCCAAAAAAGGATAATTAACTATCCAGTCCAAGTGGATACCGAAAATATCCTGAGGATCATCAAAAACTATCCTTTTTTTCTCAGTGTATGTTTGGTTCCCACAGTATTCGGTAATAAGAACTCGATTCAATACTCCATACTCAGTACGCGGTACCCGATACTCGATTCTAAGTGTACCCGTTACTCAGTACACTAAACTCAAAACTCGATAGTAAGTCCTCGATACTCAATACCAAGTACTGGATACTCAGTACTCGATTTTCAGTACGCGATACTCAATAATCGATACCCGATACATAGTACTTCATTTTCAGTACTCGATACTCAGTACTCCATACTCTGTAATAGATTATCAGTGCTCGATACTCAATACTAAGCGCTCGATATTCAGTACTTGACTTTAAGTACTCAAAACTCATTGTGAGAAGCTTGGCTTGGCCCCTTTGGAGGAGCTGTTCAGCCAATTTTACATTTACTCAAAACTCAGTACTCAATATCCTATACTAGATTGTAGGTAATAAGAATTCGATTCAATACTCGATACTCAGTACGCGATACCCGATACCCGATTCTAAGTGTACCCGTTACTCAGTACACTAAACTCAAACTCGATAGTTAGTCCTCGATACTCAATACCAAGTACTGGATGCTCAGGACACGATTTTCAGAACGCGATAATCAGTAATCGATAACCGATACATAGTACTTTATTTTCAGTACTCGATACTCAGTACTCCATACTCTGTAATCGATTATCAGTGCTCGATCCTCAATACTAAGTGCTCGATATTCAGTACTTGACTTTAAGTACTCAATAGCCTATACTAGATACTAAGTGCTTAATAAAATACACGGTTACTTAGTACACTAAACTAAATACGCGTTAGTTAGTACTCGATACTCAATACCCGATATCAATACTAAGTTATCGATTATGAAAACGCGATATTCACTTAATACTCAATACTAAGTTCTAGATACTCAGCACTCGATTTTCAGTACGCGATACTCAGTACTTGATTTTCAGTACTCGATACTATGTACTCGATACCCTGTACTTGATCATTAGTACATAAAATCAATATTATTTATTGATTTAAGGATGGAATCAAACGAACGATACTCAAGTTATGTTAAGAGGAATGCTCGCTGCCGCAGCGCTGCTTTCAGCTGCTATTGCAGTTACAGAGTATATTACAGTCGGGCTTGACGGACTTTCTTACTTATTATTAAAGGTCCGAAGGTCCACAGGCAGACGCCAAGTGACATAATTCGGAAGTGCGTTTTATCAGTTTTCACAAAAAAGCAAAAAGTGTGCTGAATGCATACTAGTTTTTTGAACCAACCAATTTTAATATGATCTCCACTGATATAACTACAGGGTTGCCCATATTCGACGGACCCATGTTTTTTTTAAAAATCAAAGAAAAAAAATAAAAATTTGGCGGTTGGCAATCTTAATCATTTAATTTGTTTCAAGTAAATTTGTTTACATCAATTTTTGAATATGATATCTCTCAAATGGCCGCCTCTGGCGTTGATGGCGTATTGTGCCGTTTTTGCAGCATTTTCCATCGATTTCGCCAACATTTCGGCCGGAATAGCGGCTATTTCTTCACGAATGTTGTCCTTGAGCTCTTCTACGGTCCTTGGCTTGTTAACGTAAACCTTTGACTTCAAATATCCCCACAAGAAGAAGTCAGGCGGCGTCAAATCGGGCGAACGCGGTGGCCAGTCCAAATCACCACTTTTCGACATCAAACGGCCCGGAAACAATTTCTTCAGAAAATCGATTGTTATGCGACTTGTGTGCGGTGGAGCGCCGTCTTGTTGAAACCAGAACTGCCTCATACGCTTTCGACGAATAATTGGCATCACAAAATTGGTCATCATGTCGCGATAACGCTCCTGGTTGATGGTAACAGCATGGCCATTTTCATTTTGGAAGAAAAACGGCCCAATGACCGTTTTCGCACTAACGCCGCACCAAACTGTGACTTTTTCGTCATGAAGAGGCACTTCTTGAATCTCCTGAGGATTTTCAGTGGCGTAAATACGGCAATTTTGCTTATTTACGGTCCCATTCAATGTGAAATGTGAAATTTTTTTAAAAGCACGTTGAGTTTTCACAATTGACTTGTTCTGTTGAATGTAAATTTCAACTATTTCAGAGCGCTCGCGTGGCGTGTATTGTTCCATGGTAAAAATCTGCTTGGACTGACGCTTCAAACGCGGTATGTCATTAAGCGATCTGACATCTCTGTCAAAAGTTATGGCGTTGCCAGATGGGTCCGTCGAATATGGACAACCCTGTATATATTAATAGCTGATTTGCTGAAAAATTAATGTTGATTTTTTGTATATTTGTCTCATTATGATGCGTTACGTGACATACGTTTTGTTACTTTTGCTGATAAATAAAGAATTTCACTCTTGAATCAAAAGCATTCGTACTCAAAAGTACGGTAAGAGTGAAAATTCTTGATCCAAGAGTGAATTTTTGATCTCGACATTCATCATTCGACGCTATTCTGTCAAAGTTTGCTTCCCCTCACTCCCCTTGTCTATAAAAACCAAATTGAGAAAGAGTTTAGCTCGGTTCCAAGAGCGAAATTCTGAAAAAATTCAACTCAAATTATTCGTTCTTGTTTTCGGCTAGTGTAGGAACTTATGTTGATATACATGATATAGTTTAGCCGTATAAAAAGTATAAACGATTTCGGTTGATTTGGTTACCTCAGGAATGCCCATATTCCTCTTTTTTCCTTTCCTCCTTCATATTTCACACATAGAGAAAAATAACATCCATTTGAAAAAAAAGTGATACAAGTTTGAAAGACTTGGGTCAAGTCGTAAAAACATTGTCATAAATATGCTGAAAGTCTACATTAAAATTTCAAGCAAAATATCCCAACGTTGGTTTTACTGTTTAGAATTAGTAAAGAAAATTAGTAATTAAAAATAAAAGAAATACCTAAATTTATGTGTTGCCTTCTTGTTAGGTTCTGGTCACTTACACATTTATTGCTGTAATAATAATTAAACAAAAAAAAAAACTTTCCCACTTTAGACACCGCCTTAAACACAATTCACTTAAGTAAAGTATTTTGCTAGAATATTTACCTTAACTTTTAACCATTTATAAATGTTCACGGTTTTTGTATTTCATTTCGCATAATTTAGCTTTAAATTCTGAAACCAAAAATGATTCCTTCCAACTATGTTTTAACTAATTTTTATAGTCTAGTGTGATGCCAAATGTTGCACAGTGTTTTGTATAAACTAATAATATATATTTCTTCTGACAGCTAAGGGGGTACTAACCCCGATTGTGTGTATATCAATGCAGAGGCCGCGGCGAGGCGGTATACGTCCTTAAGTCAGTGGTTGCCCCCCCACATATGGTGGCAGGCAGGTGTTTGCCCATCCCAGGGTGTGTACACCACCTGCCTGCTGGCATATGGATTTTCTTCAATGAATATTTCTATGCAACAGCTGATGAGTAAAATATTTTGGTCAAAGCCCTCAAATCGGACAACTCAACTTAAACCAATTACGCGTACAATCTACCACCTGTTACCTTTGTCGAATGACTGCTAAACCTTTCTCCACCTAAAAACCTGTACATACCTGCCACCAAAACCAAAACTTTTGTATAAATTTGATTTTTGCTTTCGATTTGATTTAGTTTAGTAACCGAAACTTGTTTAGCAACAGAACAAAGAACAAGCCAACACAGAGCAAACTTGATTTTTGTAAATTAGTTTTCCGACGATGCACACACACACACACACTTACACACACTCGAACACTCGACATACCAAATAGTTTTCTAAACCAAAGCTAAAAATTAAAATTATGTAAATTGCATTTGCTGTAATTTCTTTTCATTTCTGTTTTGAATCAGGTAACAAATCGATTCGAAACACACCTTTTTGTTTAGCATTTTGTTCCATTTACCTTTATCTATTATATATATATATTTAAACATTACTAAATCATTATAATATATATACTTACTCTATGACTAAAATGCAAATTTGAACGTAATGATTTGTACTTTTTACCTAGAACGAAAAACCAAAACCAAAATCGTAATTTTTTAAATTAATGAATTGAAATTTACTAACCCAACCAAAAAGTCCTACTGCCCAACTGCTAACTATACTTACTACTGCACCACTTACTACTAACGAAACGCCCACCCGACCCCCCACCCACCCTCCTTCACAGCGAGGACCTGTGTCTACGTTATGCTAAGGACGAGGACACACTACCACTCTAATACATGTCTCCCCTATGTTCTGTTTCTCTCTCTTCTATTTGTTTGCCTCTTCCCCCGCATCTCTTCCACTTTGGCCAATAATATTTTACAGTCGAACTCAATCAACGTCGGCTTCCTGCGTTTGTTTCGTGCGGCGCGCCTTATCAAATTGCTCCGCCAAGGATACACAATACGAATCCTCCTCTGGACATTTGTACAATCATTTAAAGCACTTCCATATGTCTGTTTGCTTATAGCCATGCTATTCTTTATATACGCCATAATCGGCATGCAGGTAAGTCCGCCCCATCTGAACGCAGCTGAACGATTTGTGTGTAGGGCACATCGGCTTTAGGGTCTCGTAGCGGGGTTGATTCTTATTATTTCCGACATCACATCTAGCCGTAGCTCAGTTAGCCCAGTTTCAGTTTATTCCACAACGAGAATTAAAACTCAATTACACAAAAATACCAAAGGTTTTCGGCAACATTAGATATGATCCGGACACGCAGCTGAATCGCCACAATAACTTCCAATCGTTCTCCGGAGGAATCATGCTGCTCTTTCGGTAAACGCAACCTAAGTTTAAGTTAAAATAATTAGACAAGTTTTGAAAAAAAAAAAAAGATGGCACCAACTACTAAATACTACTGAAATACCCCATCCAACAATGACACTGTGAACCCATGGTCATAGATTAACTGCTATATACTCGTATATACCTATATATGCCTAACTATTTGTATGAATGAATAAATTAGCTAAGAGTATGCCTAGATTTTGAGAGTTGCGAGAACACACAGAACTTTGTACTTTGTACTTTTGTATTGTATTGTTGCAGTTATGATTCAAACTAGATGAAGTTGCGCTCCATAGTTTATAATTAAATAACTAAAATAACTATAAATTTTATGTTTGAGTTGATTTTTGACATTTCAATCGGATTCCATATGCGCCTGTGAGAGGTGAAAGATCTAGTTCGAAATTGTTAAAGCTTGACAGCAGTTGTGGGAACACGAAAGGCAGGAATAACAGAGCCGCTGTTATTTAACCGATGTGACAAACTGTGCTTCGGTTTCACGTCGAGACGTTTCTGCTGGAACGACTAACAAGATGTGAAATAGGGCAATCGTATTCATTAGCTATTGAAGTCTTCAATTCGACATAGGATTTTGAAGGGATACCGATTCGGTACTCGATACCCGGTACTCAGTATTCAATACTCAGTTCCCGATACTCAGTACTCAATACTCAAAACTCACTTCTTGATTTTCAATACTGAATATTCGATATTCAGAATTTGATACTCACTTTGTACTCGATACCCGAAGTTCGATTGTCAGGGCTTGATACAGTACTTGATACTTAATACTAAGTACTCGATACCTGATACTCAGCATTTGGTATTCACAGCTTGACACAGTACTCGATACTCAAGACATGATACTCAATACGCGATACTCAGAACTCAATACTCAGTACTCGATACTCAATACTAAGTGCTCGATACTCAGTACTCGATTTTCAGTATGAAACACTCATTAATCGGTACTCAATACTCGATATTCAGAACTCGATACCCGATACTCAGTATTCAATACTCAGTACCCGATACTCAGTACTCGATACTCAATACTTAGTTCTTGATTTTCAATACTTAATATTCGATATTCAGTATTTGATAATCATTTTGATACTTAGTACTCGATACCTGAAGTTCGATTGTCAAGGCTTGATACAGTACTTGATACTTAATACTAAGTACTCGATACCTAATACTCAGCATGCGGTATTCACAGCTTGACACAGTACTTGATACTCAAGACATGATACTTAATACGCGATACACAGAACTCAATACTCAGTACTCGATACTCAATACTAAGTGCTCGATACTCAGTACTCGATTTTCAGTATGAAACACTGAGTAATCGGTACTCAATACTTGATATTCAGAACTCGATGCCCTATACTCAGCATTTTGGTACTCACAGCTTGATACAGTACCCGATACTCAGAACATGATACTCAAAACGCGATACACAGAACTCAATACTCAGTACTCGATACTCAATACTACGTACCTGATATACAGTACTTTAATTTTAGTACTCGGTACTCAATACTAAGTGCTCGATACTCAGTACTCGATCCTAAGTGCTCGATACTCAGTACTCGATACCTGTTACTTAGTACTTGATACCCTATACTTAGTATGCAAAACTCAGCACACGATACTCAGTACTCGATACTCAGTACTTGATTTTCAGTACATGATACTTAATATTCGATATTCTGTATTTGATACTCAGTACTCGATACTCAATACTAAGTGCTCGATATTCAGTACATGATTTTCAGGACTCGTTACCTGAAGTTCGATTGTCAGGGCTTGATATAGTTCTCGATACTCAATACTAAGTTCTGGTGCAACAAATCCTATTGACCCTAACCCTATTATATAATCGAGTACTGAGTATTCGATACCCGATACCAAAGACACTTCATATATAGATACCGCATCTCATACAAACTTTTTTTTGTGGGATCCAATGTCAGCTCCCAAGAAAAATCGTTATTTGCGTCACATGTGTCATCTATAATATCTATAAACTTTTGTTCTCAGTCGTATAGCTAATTTATAAAAAGTATAGCTAAATTTCAATATATGTTTCCTCGTACAGGCAGCGAGAAACATAAATTTGCATCCAATGTCAGCTCCCAAAAACAGGCGTTTTTTGTTTCACATGCGTCATCTATAATATCAATAAATCTTTGCCGATACTTAGTATTCAATATTCAGTACACGATATACTCTGTACTCGATACTCAATACTAAAAACTCGAGTTTTTTATTTGATGTTCGATATTCAGTGTTTTATACTCAGTACTTGATTTTCAGGACTCGATACTCAGTACTCTATACCCGAAGTTCGATTGTCGAGGCTTGATACAGTACTCGATTCCCGATAAACAATTCTAAGTATTCGATTTTGAGTACGAAATACTCAGTACTCGATACTCAATAATTAGTTCAAGTACGACAAAACATTTTCAGGCCTGTTCCCATTTTCGATTCCGATCAAATCATGCGGAATCGGAATCGTTAAATGTACTCGCTTCCCAAAATCGACTGTGGTCTTCAGCTTTTAACTTAAGAACCCCATTTACCGTCATTCGACCCTCTTGATGACAAAAAGATTCGCGCGAATTCTTTAATCGTCTCTTAGAAATCACAGCTCTTCCCAATTCCGATCAATCGGATTCGGAAACGGGAACAGGCCTGATTATTTTTTCCAGAGCCCCTATTCTTGAGTTCGAAACAAAATTTACCAATTAATGTTCGAAATTTTAATATTTTGGTTTGAACATTGGTTCGGTTCAGGTTTTACCCAAATACAATTTTGTATATCTTTGTATTTGGAAAAGCCTGTTTAACCTAGACTTGAGTCCATGATGATTTCAAAAATCCGTATGCTAAAATAACATTCAATATTTCAGAGATAACTTTTTAAGTAGTCATCTTCTGAAAGTGACATTGAAGTCATACGTTTGGCTTTGTAGTCTATGAAAAATTTGTCCAGTATGTGGCTTAACTATTTGCATTTTAGATGTATTTAGTTAATAGATTAGATTAACAGATTAAGGCTCAAATATTTTGTCACACTTGGTTCCATTCGGAATTCCAGGTTCGCACGGGTTCGGTTCAAAACGGTTTGCACAATACTTAGAACTCTCTTTAATACGCAACACTCAGTAATCGATACTTAATACTCGATACCTTATACTCAGCATTCGCTTAATACAGTACCCGTTACTCAGAACTTGATACTCAATACCAGTAAAATATATTCTTCGAACTCAATACTCAATAATACTCAGTAATCGATAACCAATACTATGTACCTGATATACAGACTACATGATTTTTGGTACTCGATACTACTCAATACCCCATACTCAGTACTCGATTTTCAGTACGCAACACTCAGAACTCGATACTCAATACTCGATTTTCAGTACTTGATACCCGATACTCAGCATTCGGTACTCACAGCTGAATACAGTACCCGATACTCAGAACATGATACTCAATACGCGATACTCAGAACTCGATACTCAATACTAAGTACCTGATATACAGTATTTGATTTTTAGTACTCGATACTCAGTTCTCGATAACCAATACTCAGTATTCAAAACTCCGTGCTTGATATTTAGTACCCAATGCTTGATACTGAGAACCTCAGGAAGCCTTTCTTTTTGTGTCAGAGGCAAACCCAAATATCGACATAAAATATCAGCGAAAATTATATGAAACGCCTCAGAAAAATATTCGATATATCGTGTTTTTGAACCAAAATTTTGACATTTCAATATTTAGTTTATAAATTATTTTCGGGATCCCTACCTTTAAGACAAGTACAAACTGAACGAAGCAAACAGTATACATCAAGGATCTAAGTCGGTAAAAATCTGATATAATCTCTGATTTGAAAAAAGGTTCCTAACAGTATTCCCAGAATTAGAGAGCCATAAATATGCTCGCAATCTTTTTCTGACAGTGTGGCTCTCAAAATGAAAGAGTAAACAAAGTGTTTGCAAAAGTTGATTACAATTCAATTGTCAACACAAATCAACGAAGATTAAACTTATCTAACTCTACCCCATCTAATCTAACTAATGTAACTCATTGGGATAGCACAGTAACTGCACAGTACTGTTTCAAGGGCCTCCCAGTCCTCTCTTCTAAAAGAGTGCACTTGTTTATATGCCTTGAAGGGGTATGAATTCAATGAGAACATTATGCAGAACTTTAGTTGGTTTTTATTTAAAAAGTGAGCGATTTTATGAGATAAGAAATAAAGCAGAAAAGCGTAAACATCCCTAGCTTCGGTTTGCGTTAAAATAGAGAGGACCGAAAAAGTGTGCTTGCGTTGCCTTCTGTACTCACCGTTTCAACGAGTTGTTGTTGAGTTTCACAAAACTCGACTGATCTTTCATTCTCTTTTCACTGCGCGTAGGGATGATGAATTGTATATAGCAGCGCTTAAATGTTTCTTTTTTTCTTTTTTGTTCTTTATAATTTGGTAACGGAACTTTATTCGAAATCCCTCCTCAGTTTGACCAATCACTTGCTTGTGATTTCTTTAAGTTCTTTCCGAGCTTTCACTTAACCCCCGCCCCCCCATTTCCACCGTTCGATAGTTAGCCCTGTTTTGATCTTAACTTAACGTTTTAGACTTTAAGCCGCACAATAAACGCATTGGTGTTAGCGACACAGGAGCAAAATCACCACACATCCATTTTCTATATCTCATCTTTAGTTCTCCGTTTTCGTAGCATTTCTCAGGGCCGTTTTTTTTTTGGGGGTAACCTTGTAAGTGGACAACCAGTTTAATCCGCGAGTGATTGAGGCGCTGAGTGTTGTTGTGCGTTTACGTTTTAACCCTTTTGTGTTCAATACTAATCATAATATTCAAATCGTGCCCAGGTGTTCGGAAATATCAAACTAGGTACAGTGGAAAATTCCATTACTAGGCACAACAACTTCCAATCATTTGAACAAGGCGTCATGTTGCTCTTCAGGTATGTAACACTCTGTAGCTGTGCAGTCCATGCATTCCATAAGACCTAAACTAGATAATATTAAACCCTAGACATAAACAATTACCACACAAGTTAGCATAATTCCTAGATATATAGGGGCGGGACTAGTGGAATAGCCGGCTGGGTTAGGCCTAGTTCTTAACGATTTAATCTAGTCATCCATCATTTGTAAGGATACTTTTAAGTTTCTAATGCGATTCTCTGTTCGATGATTTGTTTGGCACGCACGTCCGTGCCACGGATTTGCGGCAAGTCCATTCTCCACAGCCAGCTGCAGCTCATACATACATGCGCCGACATACATGCATACATACTCGATATATTCGTTCGCTTTACAAACAATTGTTGACTGTACCTGTGTATGTAGATTTATTTCTAGCGTTGAAAACCTGAACATATTCGTATGTATGTACCACCAGTTACCAATGTATGTACCAACCTGTAGAGCGGAGCTTGAACTACCGACATTTTGCACTTTTGTTGTTGCAGTTAAACGGTTAACAGTTAAACGGTTAACGGTTGCGAGTACCGAGTTCAGTTTATTTTTCTACATAGTTCCCATTAAGTATGACAATTATTTATTAATTAACAAACTAATTAAGTGCCCAATTGATGTATGTATGATGTATGTAAACTTGTATTTTTGGTGGACTCACACACATAGATATTATTTCGTTGATGCCGAGTTTTGATCTAGAGTTATTTTACTTGTGTATATGTATTTCAAAACAATATTAAGAATTCATATAGACCGTTCGCCAACATTCCCCCCAAATCGGTTAATATCTTTTCCCTTAGTCGAATGTCTGTCTGTCTGATATAAGCGGTTGCTGCCAATTAGACAATTAAACTTAAAACCAAATTGATATCAATAACTTTAGTTGGGGTTAGGGTAAATGTACACTCAGAATTTTTTTTTAAAGAATTTTTGAAAGTAAAGGCTTGTACTCAGATGAGAAAAATTTTTAATTTGGTACAATGTTTCACATGAATAGAAACAATTTCATACAAATAAGATGCCTTTTTAAACGTATTCAGATTTCACAGCTGTACAAAATTGTTTCTATTCATGTGAAATATTGTACCAAACTAAAAATTTACCTTATCTGAGTATAGGCCTTAAGCACCAAAGTCTAGCCAAGTGAAAATTTATTTTAATACTAAGAAATACAAATACTGTGTGTTAGTTTAGTGAATAGGTTTCAATATGCACAATTTTTACTTCTTACAAATCCAATACTTAAATACTAACATCAGTTCCTAGCTCCTACTGAGCTCAGCTTCACATGCCTCTGCTGTGTAATCTGTGCAGGGGTTGGCAAAAGTTTTGCGTGTTTTTATTTTCGTTTGTGGTTTTTAATGCCACAGTTTTTCAATTTCACAACTTTCACAGAACATCTTTAAAGTTGGTTTTTCAAAGGCCGGAAATAACAACCGAAATATTCGGATTTTATAAAACCGATATATAAACACTTGGTTTAGAACCCAAAATAATTTACTTTTACCAGAGTCTTTCAATTGCAGGTGCCACGGAAATCTCTTCCAACCAAATTCGAACCCAAAACCCATTCTCGGTTTCCCAGAAATCACTATCGGGACAGAGATTTAGCAAAACTCACCACATAAACAATTTAGACAAGCTAAATTTATTTTGGAAATTTAAACAACATTCTTTTTGTGGATAAGTGGCATCTGACTTAAAAGGGACTAAAGAGTGACTAAACAGTGACTGAACACTACTTTACAGTTACTTAATAGTGACTAAACATGCTTAACAGTGACTAAATAGACAAATGACTTAACACTTCTTAACAGTGACTTAACATAGTGACTAAACAGTGACTTAATAGTGACTAAATACTGACTAAACAGTGGGTCAACACTTAACAAAGACTAAACAGTGACTTAATAGTGACTGAACAGTGACCTAACACTTCACAGTGACTTAACAGTGAATAAATAATGACATCAATGGCTTAACTAAACAATGACTTAATAGTGACTTACTAGTGACCTAACACTTCACAGTGACTAAACAGTGACTCAATAGTGACTAAATACTGACTGAACAGTGGGTCAACACTTAACAGGGACTAAACAGTGACTTAGTAGTGACTAAACAGTGACTTAACACTTCACAGTGACTAAACAGTGAATAAATAATGACATCAATGACTTAACAGTGACTTAATAGTGACTTAACAGTGATTTAACACTTAACAGTGACTAAACAGTGACTAAATAGTGACTGAACTGTGACCTAACACTTCACAGTGACTTAACAGTGAATAAATAATGACATCAATGTGACTAAAAGTTACTAAACAATGACTTAATAGTGACTTAGTAGTGACTTAACAGTGACTAAACAGTGACTCAATAGTGACAAAATACTGACTGAACAGTGGGTCAACACTAAACAGGGACTAAACAGTGACTTAGTAGTGACTAAACAGTGATTTAACACGAAACAGTGACTAAACAGTGACTTAATAGTGACTTAACACTTCACAGTGACTTAACAGTGACTAAATAGTGACAACAATGACTTAACAGTGACTAAACAGTAACTTAATAGTGACTTAACAGTGATTTAACTTAAACAGTGACTAAACAGTGACTTAATAGTGACTAAACAGTGACTTAACAGTGACTTAACAGTGACTAAACAGTGACTAAACAGTGACTTAACAGTGACTTAACAGTGACTTAACAGGGACTTAATAGTGACTTAAAAATGACTAAACAGTGACTTAATAGTGACTTAACATTTCACAGTGACTTAACAGTGACTAAATAGTGACAACAATGACTTAACAGTGACTAAACAGTGACTTAATAGTGACTTAACAGTGATTTAACACTTAACAGTGACTAAACAGTGACTTAATAGTGACTAATCAGTGACTTAACACTTCACAGTGACTAAATAGTGACTTAAGAGTGACCTAATAGTAACAGTTAACTTGACTTAAAACTCCAATTGTAATGACTAAATAGTGACAACAATGACTTAACTGTGACTAAACGGTGACTTAATAGTGACTTAACAGTGATTTAACACTTAACAGTGACTAAACAGTGACTAAATACTGACTGAACAGTGGCTCAACACTTAACAGTGACTTAATAGTGACTAAACAAACAGTGTGGCCGTCTGTGGCCCAGCGGTTAGTGTGCTGAACTGCTGGGCGGGAGGTCGTGGGTTCGATCCCGCTTCTCAACATCTAATAATGAAAGTTTTGTTCTTTCTTTCTTTAGAAAAATAGCTTTTCCACATACGGTCACCTTCACCAGCTGTTGGCGCCAGCTGTGAAGTAATTTAGCCATGAAAAAGCAAATTCTCAAACTTTGCCGTTCGGATTCGGCGTTAAACTGTAGGTCCCTTTCTCTTGTGCGAAAAGCTTGGCTTGGCCCCGTTGGAGGAGCTGTATAGCCAATTTTACATTTACAGTGACTTAACACTGTCTTAACAGTGACTTGACAGTGACTCAACAGTGACTCATCAGTAACTACACAGCGACTTAACAGCTAAATTTAAAATCAGATTTATGGCCGTAAAGGGCTTTTCTTGTACCGGGCGTCCCACCTGTTCGATAAGAAGGACCATTGTCTTGGACACAATACTTCTAACGAAATTGTCAAATAAGAAAATGAAATCTCTTGAATTTCTGTGACACCGACGGATTTTTCGAGCGTTTTTCAAACCAACCGAGGCGAAAATCTTTAGATATTTCCTGGACACCCCCCAATAAGACCATTAAAGCATTTACTAGCTCTCTTTAAGTACTAAGTTTAAAATTGTAAACTGACAATATGACCGCATACCTTTGATCTCCCCCTGACCATCTCGGCGGGAAATAGTGGTCTAGGCATGACGGAACTGGTCTTTAAAGTCAAGTGCATGGTTGAAATATGCATTGTTTACGCCCGATGATGCTCTAGTAATTGCCACTTGGGCAAATGAATCAACCAGGTAAATACTACGTTTATGCTATGCTCATTTTGCAAAATCCTTTCATGAAAGGGGTCCGAAAGTGACTGCATAAACACCATTTTATAAATTTATTTTTCAATTCATGAAATTCCGTGGCGCAGCCAGCTTAACGTTGCGTTAGTGTTGCCAGATTTTTGTTTTCTCATATGTGCGCTGGTCATTTTGTGAATTTGCAAAAGCTGCATAAACAGGAACAAGTTTGATTTTGCAAATTGAAGAAATCGTGAATTTCATAGCATAAACGTAGAAATAGAATAGGAAGCCATGGCATATGCCAATTCGGTCACTTCAACATTCTACAGGGAAACAGCACTCCTGCCTACAGTCACTGACTACTGCATCCCACAAGAATTTCTCTAGAGAAGAGTGAATTCGTCATTTGTCAGGCTCATTCGAAAAAAATCTCTTCTGAAAAGAAAACTCGGCATCAGTTATACCGTTAGACCTACCAAACCATTAAAGTGTCTTCAAGGCAGAAACACTTGGGACCAAGACACCGCTAGCAGTACTTAAATCGGACGCAGAGTACGATAAGTAGTCAATATTAACCAATTGGGTATCTCTTCAAGAGTTTGGCAGAGTTGTGTGACACATATACCTCATCCGAGCAAAAAGCTACTCAAAAAAGGGCCAAACATTTTTTGCAGTATCGCTTATCAGGCGGTCTCGCAGCGAAAAGAGCTAATGCGCTCACTGTAAAGTGGCAAACAGCACTGATCTCTGTGTGCTCTTTTTATTGTTGTGGTGTAGCGAGATCGGAGAGAGCGCTGACTCTTATTTGTTGCATGCGATCAACCCCAAATCAACCAAAAACCAATGTGGCATTGCAGGCCATATTAAAGGTATTACAACATTTCAATTTAGATTTAACTTTTGGAAAAAATTACTGTAATTTAAATAAATATTTAAATATGATTCAAAAACGAAACAGTCCTAAAATTTTAAGAACCCACAGTCTAAATGAAGTAAGGTTTTGTTACTGCCTGAAGGATTCCAGAATTCCTAAGACTCAGCATATTTCTAATCTAATCTAAGTGTTTGTAACTAATTTCCTTAACTGAGTGTACATTTCCCCGGCCACCCTTATAACATACAAAAATTTGCTTAGATACTTTGTAAATATTATACTACCTACCTAGTAAGTACATTCGAGTACCGTAACATGTATAGAGACATGGCTTAGTAACTAGAAATTAATCATTCTCATCTATAACTGCATATAATCTCGTATACTTTAGACTTAACTCCTATTTATTCCATATCTATTTGTACACTTACCCAATACTCATTCAAAATTTCTGCTATCGTTTTCCCCTGCACCTGGATGAACACAGATGTGCCACGGGCGAGGCCTGGCCAAACATTATGCTGGCCTGCCTCAAGGGCAAGGCCTGCGATGAGAATGCCGAGAAGGCCCCCGGCGAGTATTGCGGTTCAACGCTGGCATACGCCTATTTCGTATCATTTATATTCTTTTGTTCGTTTCTAATGTTGAATCTGTTCGTCGCTGTCATCATGGATAATTTCGATTATCTCACAAGGGACTCCAGTATACTGGGTGCACATCACTTAGACGAATTTGTGCGCATATGGGCGGAATATGATCCAAATGCGACGTAATTATCTGTTTAATATATATCTATCTATATACAAATCATACCAAACACAAACACGGCCACCTCCAGTTGAAGTAGAAGTTTCCACTTTTGTTTTTAATTTATTGTTGGAGAAGAAATTGAAATGCACGTGCACTTAACTTATATTAAACGATTATTATTTGGTCGTATTTGTTTCATATCAAATGTCAATGAACTCGCTGGTGCACAATAATAGGGGAATGTTGGGATACGTATCCCAGCCTTCACTTTCCAGACAACACGCTGTTGCTGTCGTTGATAATATGTTAATTTTTAACCTAAGGACTAGTACACAGCTCACGCATATTTTAGGTTACTACATTAAATATTACTGTCCCTATCTACTTTTAATTTTGCTTTTGGATCAGGAGCGAAAGTTGAAAGAAAGCAAACGAAATACATTTTGTAATTGTTTTTGGTTTAGCGCTGGGCAATTTATGTTTTACAAAAACAATTGTGCTGTAGCGGCTTAAAGTAAATATTTAAATTTGTTATGGTGGCTCATTCTATTTTAAGACCTTCTCTTGCTCTTTTGAGTGAAGCCTGTAAGTGTGTAAGCCGAAAATTAGAACGACAAAGTTTGATTAGCTATTAGGCTTCACTTTTGAATATTATGTTTGGTTCCTGGCACAGAAAAAAACTAATTTCGAGTTGTGCTAATCATATCCAAGCAGTTGTTAAAATCAAGATAGGGACTAGAAAAACAGTTTTTGATTCCAGAATTTTGTACTTAAATCAACAATTTCCAGGCTTATTGAACTTTTGGTACTGAAAATTCTTCATTCAAGTAAGAAATATATGGATTTTTCTTTCAGTGAAACCACTTCAAAGAGCCACCCCAACTGATAGAGAAAAATTTTGACACCAGCACCTTTTAAACTAATCGAGCACGAACAGAATGCCATCTTAGCGCACTGCACCATCGCGCACTTTTGTAGTTACACTTCTAAATTGCTACTCAGACTCTTCTAAGTGCTGATTGAGTGGTGTTCTGGGTTCTGCTCATTTCAAGCACTTCTAATCTAAAAATAGGTAGTTAACAGTGACTTAACAGTTAACAGTGACTCAGCAGTGATTTAACAAAAATTTAACAGTGCCGTAACAGTAATTAAACAGTGTCTAAACAGTGACTCATCAGTGACTACAGAGCGACTTGACAGTGACAGTGACTTGACAGTTACTTAAAACTGTGACACAACAGTGACTCAGCATTGACCTAACAGTGACTTGACAGTGACTAAACAGTGATTAAACAGTGACTTGAAAGTGACTTGACAGTGTCTTAACAGTGACTTGACAGTGACTGAAAAGTGACTCAGCAGTGACCTAACAGTGACTTGACAGTGACTTAACAGTGACTCTGACTAACGGCTAGTGACTTAACAGTGTACTTGACAGTGACTCAACAGTGACTTAACAGTGACTGAACAGTGACTTAACAGTGACTCAATATGTAAAAATATAAAAATGCTTTTGATTAATAACTTTTGAATTACAAATCAGCCAAAGTCTAACAGTGACTATGGACTGCTGGGCGGGCGGTCGTGGGTTCTCTCCCTTCTGAACATCTAATAATAAAAAGTTTTTTTCTTTCTTGAGAAAAATAAAAAATATTTTTAATATACTGGTCACTTCACAGCTTTCGCCTTCGCCAGCTTGAAGTAATCTAGCCATGAAAAAGCAAATTCTCAAACTTTGCCGTTCGGATTCGGCGTTAAACTGTAGGTCCCTCTCTCTTGTGCGAAAAATTTAAGGCACACACATATTACATGGTGTAATAATACAAGGTGAAACCGAGCGAAAGAACGGTCTCTCTGTTTGTAGGGCCAGTGGGCCAGTTCGTTGTGAATGCTTGAAGCGAAAGGTTGGGTGCGGACAAATTTTGTTATATTCTTTTTGCTGGTTTTAGTGTCAAATGTCAAGTTACTTTGTAATTTGCCGCAAATCGTTTGCGCGAAGCAACGTTAAGCTCATACGTATTCCAAAAGACGTGGAAAGATAAAACATTTGGGAAGAGTCTTTAGGCATTTGTATTAAGGAAAATACTAGAGCTTGCGAAAATCATTTCGAGCCGGTCGACCGGAAATCGACTCCGTCTAAAGACAAAGCACCTAAACGCCGACAAATGATGCAAAATATGGGAAAAGGAAGGTCCTACAAAAAACTCTTTCGGCGATTTTTACGAAGAATTAGCTAAGGACGTTAAAAAAACAGAGAAAAAAAGGTTATGGAGCTCGGCAGATATTTCATAAAGATTATATCTGCATGCTGCTGCTCCTCGAGCAAAAAATCATTTGTATGCAAAGGCTTTCCCTTTGCCTAGCCTCACAACACTCCAAAGTTGGATGCGGAAAATAAATATAGAGGTTGGAACTTTGGATGCTGGCATCGAGCTTATGCGAGGACGAAAAGCTATGTTACATTTTAAATTATGCCATCAAACATTATTTTCTGAATTTTAGTTATGCCCATATGACACTTGCCGATATTGGTGACCGAGTGTATCGGCCAATAATAAAAACTAGACAACGCTAGCGAAAATAGTACAAAAAGATAATTAAGTGTTGGTTGTCGTCACACATAACTTTCGATGCAGTATTACTTAACTACTCGCATCAAAAGAAGCGTTTTCCATCATTCATTGGCGTGTTGGCGGCCAATATGGTTTTCGTCGGGAACAATATTGGCAGGCAATACGAGAACTGCTTTGCCGACACTCTGCTTGCAGTTGACATCAGGGGCCAATTTCTCATATATGTACAGGGTTGCCCATATTCGACGGACCCATGTTTTTTTAAAAAATCAAAGAAAAAAATAAAAATTTGGCGGTTGGCAATCTTAATCATTTAATTTGTTCCAAGTAGATTTGTTTACATCAATTTTTGAATATGATATCTCTCAAATGGCCGCCTCTGGCGTTGATGGCGTATTGTGCCCTTTTTTGCAGCATTTTCCATCGATTTCGCCAACATTTCGGCCGGAATAGCGGCTATTTCTTCACGAATGTTGTCCTTTGAGCTCTTCTACGGTCCTTGGCTTGTAAAATTTGACTTCAAATATCCCCACAAGAAGAAGTCAGGGCGGCGTCAAATCGGGCGAACGCGGTGGCCAGTCCAAATCACCACTTTTCGACATCAAACGGCCCGGAAACAATTTCTTCAGAAAATCGATTGTTATGCGACTTGTGTGCGGTGGAGCGCCGTCTTGTTGAAACCAGAACTGCCTCATACGCTTTCGACGAATAATTGGCATCACAAAATTGGTCATCATGTCGCGATAACGCTCCTGGTTGATGGTAACAGCATGGCCATTTTCAATTTGGAAGAAAAACGGCCCAATGACCGTTTTCGCACTAACGCCGCACCAAACTGTGACTTTTTCGTCATGAAGAGGCACTTCTTGAATCTCCTGAGGATTTTCAGTGGCGTAAATACGGCAATTTTGCTTATTTACGGTCCCATTTCACACATTTGAAATCAAATTTTTAATTTTTTAAAAGCACGTTGAGTTTTCACAATTGACTTGTTCTGTTGAATGTAAATTTCAACTATTTCAGAGCGCTCGCGTGGCGTGTATTGTTCCATGGTAAAAATCTGATTGGACTGACGCTTCAAACGCGGTATGTCATTAAGCGATCTGACATCTCTGTCAAAAGTTATGGCGACGTTGCCAGTGTATTACCTTGAACCCTACTCGCATCAAAAGAAGCGTTTTGCGCACCATTCATTGGCGATGGTTGTCGGGAACAATATTGGCAGGCAATACGAGAACTGCTTTGTCGACACTCTGCTTGCAGTTGACATCAGGGCCCATTTCTCACATATGTACACGCTTGCTTTGGTCAAAATTTTATATAAGGGGTCTATAGCTCAACTCTTCTTTCACAATATTGGCAACCAATATCGGCAAGTGTCATATGGGCATTAGTCTAATTAAAAATCGTTGACATATACAACATCCCAAATACAACGTACAAAAATTAAGAAACACAAAACAAAGCAAGCCATCTGCTATCCCTTTCTTTTTGTATCTGGCCCACTGGCCCTCAGCAGATGCTGACGGCTTCACCTTATATTATTACACCATGCGCCAAGAGATTGTGAGAAGCTTGGCTTGGCCCCGTTGGAGGAGCTGTATAGCCAATTTTACATTTTTACATTACATTCCTTAATAAGGTGCTTACAAGTCTAGGACGCGAATGACAAAATAAAACAGTTTTATTGTTCAATTAAAGCCATCAAAAATGTAGAGTTAAAGTTATTTCCAATTAAGTAAACAGGCCTGTTTCCGTTTTCGATTTCGATCAAATCATGCGGAATCGAAATTGTTAAATTTTTTTGCTTCCAAATCCGTCTTTTTTTATTTGTTTTTAAATTCCAATCTCAATTACTATCTAATTTGATCCTCTGTAAGGCAAAAAGATTCGACCGAATTCTTTAATCGTTTCTTAGATATCACAGCCCTTACCAATTCCGATTAATCGGATTCGGAAACGGAAAGAGGCCTGATGGTTTTTTTTTCTCCATTTTAGTTTGAGTTCGCGTGAAATTCGAGTTAGATTCAAGTCGAATGTTTTACTCTCAGACATTTCACGTGAGCTGTGTACTAGATCGTACCTTGTTCCGATAGTTAACTCTTGAGTTACTTAACTCTTCGGTACGAACCGAAGATGGACACTTATTGTTTTTTTTTTCTGTATACTGAAACCGTGATGCGTTTTGAAAACGCTTAAATTTTGCCGGTCTTAACAAATATCTGTTCTGTATTCAGTGGTAGAATACATTACACGGAAATGTACGATATGCTGAAGAATATGGATCCACCCTTGGGATTTGGTAACAAGTGTCCCAATCGTTTGGCCTACAAGAAACTGATACGAATGAATATGCCATTGGACGACGAGCTGAGAGTTCAGTTTACCACAACGTTGTTCGCTTTGATTCGCGAGAATCTGAGCATCAAAATGAGAGCGCGTAAGTTGGACTTGGATTTAAATTGTGATGTTTTTTTATATATGGAATTTCGATTCACAGCTGAGGAAATGGATCAGGCTGACATGGAGCTCAGGGAAACCATTACCAACATTTGGCCGCTGCAGGCGAAGAAGATGCTGAATCTGCTGGTGCCGCCCATTGATCAGTTGAACAAGGGCAAACTTTCAGTGGGTAAAATCTATGCAGGTTTCCTTATACTGGAGTCCTGGCGCAACACCAGATTCGGCCAAATTGATTCGGGAATGCCGGTAAGTCCGCTCCACCACACCCCCAACCGAAACTGCCCCACACACGAAAAACGAAAGCGAGAAAGTAAAAGGAAAGTCAGAGAAATTGTCAGGCAAATTGTTAGCTTATATTGTGGATTGTCTCCATTGATCATCAAAATGTACATACAAATATATATAGAGTATATACATATATATATATAACAATTGGATCTCTCAGATTGCTAGATATTAACTCCCCTAAAAGACACACTCACACACACAAGCAAACACCAATTATAAATAACAAATGAAATAAAACTGTAATATTATGATTTCTCTTCTCATAATTAATGAAAAAAAAAAACAAAACAAAATATTAACCAGAATTGGAAGGAGGTATATAATTAATTTTATATGCAACCTCATGTTTAACACATTTTGTATATAAGGAAAACCGAATACTATCCAACAGTTACTTACAAATATTATATATCTATATAGAGAGAACGCATATGTATGTTAATGTTTAATATCAAATACCACAGACTGCCCATAAGAGTGTACCAATTCGTTGACCAGCTCCAAACCAAACTCTCTAGTCTTCTGGGCAGTGGGTTAACCTCCGTACGGGATGTTTCCAAAATACCAGAACCCAATCTAAGTAGTCGAGTAAACGGTAGCATTGAAGTTGATGAACAGTTGATACTCAATATTTTTAACCTCTCAAGTGTTTGCAATTGTATTCGTAGTTTCGAGTTGAAAACGAATGTGTTCTAAACTTAAGTAACACACACTCAGACACACACACGTACATGTATTATACATATCGTTGCCTAGATATTTAGAGGTATGACAAACAAACAAACACTCCAACCGACCCCGCACTAAACCAAAAAGCCAAAAAGCGTAATTAACCGACATTGTTCTATTATTCCATCTACGAAACAATTTGACCAACTCTGTTGCAAATTCAAAATTATCTCACGATAATTGACTCTATGGTGGGGCTCTACTTGTATAGCGGAAGAAGCCCGATGATGATGACGACCATAAATATAGCCCAACGGCGATTGAGGAGCCGGTATATAATGAATCAATTTTACATACAGTACCCAACTGCTACTATGTATCTTTCGCTTGATCTTGCTTTTGCCTTTTTTGATATATCTATTCATATATAAATATATATATTCATATATAAGAAGCTCCTCTCTCTCTCTCTCACATACAATTGAGTCTGCAAGTACAAAAGTAATCAAAACCTGCTAGCGGCATGTGTACATACTCTCTCGCCTAGGAATGGTGTGCAGATGTAGGCGACAGCCAAACAACTCCAACAAAAAAAAAAAAAAAAAAAAGTAGCCCAATTTTCAATAGACACCCAAAACTGCAATGCTACTTATTCTAATGGTCATGTTTCGCTTATAACACACACACACACACACACGCGTCCACCACACACCTACTACATAGTACACCCTAGCTCAGAGGTGGTTTAAGATGTTGTTCCAAGGAACAACAACAATCGCTTCCTTGTAGTAGTTGTAGTAGCTGCCATCGATATGGTGCTTCCCCCTAGGCATCTTTCTTTCTGATTCACAACAAATTTGAATGAAAATTTTGACTAGTTCCATCGAAGGTGCTATCGAAAAAATTTTAATTAAAAAATTATGAAGTAAGCAGTTCGTGACTTTAAAATTTTGGAAAATCTACTGATTGTAGAAAATGGTTTTCAATCCTACACACTAGAGACCTGCACGAGTAAATAAAATTGTAAAATATTTGGCTTCGCCGAGTATGAAAATTATCCGATTACCCAGATGTCGAACTGGCATCGTAGGAATCATCATCGTTATAATCAAAAATAATCATTTCCTTTTGGAATTTTGTTACATACGGAACAGAAATGGAAATTTTAAATAAAATTAAAGGAGGCGAATACTCTCTAAACGCAACTAACAGGTATGGAATAATTATATGTAGATTATGAATAACACATCGAAAAAAATTTTACCATACGTTATTTTAACTGAAAAGGAAAAAAAATATTTAAATTTGTCAAGGGTAGCAGTCCCTCTAATTTAAAAAAAGCACGATTGTTATGCAAAGACGAAACACCATCAACTTCAAAGAAGCAACGAATTGCGAAAACAGTAAAAAATGTATACCTCAAATTTTGTTGCTCACTTCTTATTATTAAATTATTTAATTTTTAAAGATTTTCTTATATTGAAAAGGGTAAATATCAGGGATGCCACAGAATTTTATCGATTTTTTTTTTATTGATGTTTTAATATCTTTCATATTTTTTAAATGTCCCAACTTCCTTCGATTTCTTTTTTTTAGCATGTTCACAAACCCTTTCGAACTTGGCTGCGTAGAGTAGACACCCCGAAAAGGTAAATTAAAATTTAAAATGCGGTTTTTATTAATATTTTGAAATGTCAGCTATTTGGTTAGTCCTTTTTTAACAAAACAAACATAATTTTCTTTAACTCAGTTAAATTTTTCTTTTTCCACACAAAAAATTCAAATTTTCCGCCCGCCAAATAAAAAATGATACCTTGCAATTCTAACTGCTACACGGTTACGCGAGATTTGCTCTTATTAAATAAATGATTCTTGCTGGACAAATGACAGTCGACGATTTAGGGAAGCAGCAAATCCGTAAGGAGGCGCTAGAGTGCAGCCTCCTTGGATCCCATCTGACCTTCTTTCTAAATCAGACGATATACGTAGGCAGGATTATATTGTTAAATGATACTGTACTCAAAAGTAATATTGGACCACGCATTATTTAATTCAAGCAACCGGTGGAAAGGTTGGGCAGACTTAAAGTCAGTTCCCTGTCGCCCATTGTGAAATGCTCCTTCATAAAAGCCAAGTAAATTTCGCTCCGAACATCTGTTCGAAGCTTTTTCCATTATAAATTATTTTAATTATCACAATTTCGGAAGAATAATAAAATTTACCAACATTTGAGCGGCTTCTCGTCATTACTTTGCGTCGGCGTTGCCACTATATTCAACTCAGATTAGCAGCAATCGATTTACAAATTGCACAATAAACAAAGGATCAACGGAAAAATTATTGCTAAATCAATTTTTTATCTATGTTTTAACACAAAAAACACTATTGTATTACCTTTAAAACGAATTCAATTTCAAAATTCAAATGTTAAAGATGACACCACTGAAATACTAGCGATTTGGTGCGTGCCAGTGAATTACAAATTTAACAAGCGTTTCCAGCGATTTAGTAAAATGCTTATTTAATTAACTTAACATATTAAATGTTTAATTTGTTTGATGTAGATTATTCACAATTGAACACCCTTCACCCTTCTACAAGGCTTGTTGTAATCGAAAACAAATTAAGTGCGTATTTAAGCAAATCGCCGACTCCTGATTGCGCGATATGCAAATCACTCAAAAACAGGCTCTGTGGCAGGACGAAATCAAATTCGAGCGAATTTAGAGCAAGTGATTTCTGTGGCACTCCTGTATATGTTTTTTTCCCATATTATTATAATAATGAAATATCAGCAAGGTACAATGGCCATAAGTCCGAAAGATGAACCGCCAAAAACCCAGGAAGGTTTTTCCCTTTAACTATAGGGTAAAGTGGGGGTTGTGATCATAGTGTTGTTTTTTGGACCATATTTTTCTAAAAAAAATTTTTTTTTTTTTTTTAAATTTAGTATTTTTGGTTAAAGACTTTTTTCCCCCCCAGTTTTAAAAAAAAAAATTTTGGGTTTGGTTTTTTTATATTGAAAAAAAAATTTGAGATTTTTCGAAAATTTGTGGGGGTTGTGAGCCACCCATCTAAAAGTTCAAAATTCGTGTTTTAAAATAGTCGAGTTCTGGTTCACGAACTTAAAAGAAGGTGTAGACTGATAGGTTTCTTGCCAAAAGTTAGGTGATAAGAAGGGAGACACATGTCATAACCAAAAAGTTTAAATTTATTTTTTTTTATGCCCAATGTACAGTGGCTCACAACCCCCCAGCGGCTCAGAACCCCCCCATTCTCCCCTACATTCTATTGATATTACTTGGAAGTTCTATCTTATGAGCATCTTAAGGAGTTTACACTTTTGCAGTCGATTTTTGTTTATAGTTGAGTTTGAAAGTGTTGATTAGGAGGAAAAATGCAGTTAAGAAATCTGCAGAAAATATTATCCGTTTAATAGGGGACAAGTTTGCTGACATGGGCTTAGGCAAAGATAGTCATACCCAAATTACTTTTACCACCGATCAGGATCAACTATAAAGAAGGGTCTACAAAACCATAACAGAATTAACTCTTGCTGCTTAAGAGCTTAATAATGTTGCGGAGTTAATAACGTCAGAGTGAAGCAGGAATGTGCTTCTAGGTAGAACACAATTTTAGACATGTTATATTCTCTAAGCCCAAATCTGGACGATATAGAAAATATGTTTGCGAAATCCAACAAGTCTCATCGTCTTATTGGAAGACAGACGGACCAATCTGAAAGGAGAATGTGTGGATGTCAATATTAATATTATTATCCCAGCAAACATTTTTAATCGCAAAAGATAAAAATGCGATTCTTCCAGTAGGAAGCGTTTGCGAAAGCGTTTCTTCTGGGAGATACGAAAAAGTTTCTTCTCAGGGCTAAGAAAGCGTTTCACACAACAATAATTCAAATTTTTGCGTGCTGCTGTGTGCTGCTGCTCCCCACTTCTATAGTTTAGCTTACTGCTGCTGGTTCCCTCAATTATTTAATTATCTTGAAGAACAACGAATTAAACAAACTTATATATAATTACATGAAAAATGTTGACTTACACTGCTGGGACTCGAACTCGGTTCCCTTGGACTGAAAAACACTTTTGGACTAACATTTTAGACAACTGTGCTACGCCGCGCATCTCAGTCCAGGCAACTAAAGGGTTGTTTGTATTGAATCTGTCTGCAAGCATTCACCCATAAATGCTTGCTTGTAATTCTCAAGTTCTTATTCCACACTCAACCGATTTAAATAGCGCAATTTATATCGAATCCCCATATCGCAAATTTATCCCTTTTATGTGGTTTGTTTTTGTAAATCGCCAAACATCAGTAGACTCTCACCTCAAACTATCGCCAAAATCACATTTTGATGAGAGAGAAAGAAACCCGACAAAATGTTTGCTGGGTGAAAACCAAAAAACGAACAAGCATACGAACGCATTTCGAATTTTCGACAAGCTAAGCATCGAAGACTGGACAAAAACTCCGTGTGACCACTCTGTATACCAAGTGTATTGAGAGTGCTTTATTCTTGTGGGCTAATGTAATGCATGATGGGCTCTTGCCGCATTTAAATGTGCGCCGCTGGGTAATAACCGCAATACAGGCATTCTTGTAGATTTGTGGTATATATATTCTTGATCAGCATGACGAGCTGTGCTTATATAGACATGTCCGTCTGTCAGTCCTCCGTCAGGTTTAAAGCTATCTTAACCAAATTTTTGCACGAAGTCTTTTGGTACAAATACGCTGCATATTAGGCAGAACTGGCCGGATCGGATGACCGTAGCATA